>PYHW01010717.1:12779667-12807158 GCA_013186435.1 Turdus rufiventris | reverse complement strand
AAAATGACTGGCTGGAGGAAGGATGGGTTGTGAAAAGATAAAGAACAATGCCCCACCTGGTTTCAATGGATGGCCCATTAGCAGAATACCTGCTGTGGAGATAAGGATCACTGCCCCCATCCTCAACAGATGGTGACAGAATAGATACCTTTTATCACACTCTGAACTGTAACCCAAGACGGCATTGGCAGAAGAAGGATATGTTTTCACAGGAAATTACTTTTCAGTAATAGTGCTGTAGTTCTTTAATAACTCAGACATGAACCATAGTCAATAATATTATAATGTTTATAGCTCGGTACATTGCAAAAACACTGACATTTAAAAGTAATTTCTTTTAGGAAAATATAAGGGACTATGTATTGCACAGTAGTTTCCCTGAAATGTGAGGAATATTAAGTACAATTTCACAGATGAGATTTAGTTCTTTGGCTACGTGAATTACTCTATCTGAGACAGACAGTGTTAAAGTAATTTCTGTTTTTTCCTTTTCCATGTCCTCCTGTTTTCCTTTGCACTACACTGAAGAAAATATCCTTTCAATATTTTTTGGCTTTTCTGTCTTTAACATTTGTCTACCAATTCTCGGTTTCATTTCTCTGAAATAAACTGATTTTAAGAAAAAAAAAAAAAAAAAAAAAAAAAGAAAACAAACCATAAGAGGGCCCTCTGTCAAGAGAATGGTGGAACTGATACGATGGAGCAGACACTACCAGTGTTGTGGAGAGATAGCCAGGGTGATAATAGTTTTACACAGATTTGCTGTAACCAAAGTCCAGGCAACTTTGCCCTTGGGCAGGATTATCCATATAGTTTAAAGTGGCTGGAAGGTAGCTTTCCAGAGATATTTCATAAGCATTATTCTTGCTGTGAGGCCCTTTGCTCCCCAGTGGTGTCATCTGCTTCCTAAATGCCAGTGCAGTGTTTGACTGCTGCCTGTACTTTGATTCTGTACAGCATTACTCTATAAAAGCTAAAGGTTAGTGTTCTGCTGGTGAAAAGTGTGGGAATGATTTGCAAGAGCAAAGCTGAAATCGTAAAAGAAAAGAACTCAATAGATCAGAGCATGCCCTAAGACATGCTGGTATAAAATTAATCAAAAAAAGCATTCCAGCTCCTGCTCCCTCTCTCCAGCAACTTAAATGTTGGGAAAAATAGAGGAAACAATAAAGAAACCATTTCTGTTGGAGACAGATGGCATCTTAATTGTTTTGAAGACACAATTAAACATTGTTATGGCAACTTTTCCAACTCTTGTAGTTAAATTACTGAATATTAGGTTTGTGTAGATAGATAAAGATTTTGGGGTGTGTGTGAGTGTTTGTTTATTACAATGAATCCTTTAGGTTATTGCACAGGAAATGCTAGTCCTTTGTATCTGGTCAGCTACAATTCATAGAACTGAACAGCAAACTTTATTGCAAAAATTTGCTGAGGCAAACTGAAAACAGTTTCAACAGTAATTTTAGTGCATGCATGTCTGATTAGGGAACAAGCAACCATATGGAATGATAGCTGTAGGGATCTGCAAGAGAAATGGTGTAACGTATCTGAAGTTTTCTTTTAAGGTTTTCAGCTCATTTAAGCTGTAATTCCTTAAGGAGTTGGGAACTAGAACAGGGATGTCTGGTATAGAACTGAGGCAAAGCTGCTGGAGGCCTCAGGGAAGAACAGTTGCTCCTTGTGAAAGGTAGTCAAGTATCAATATTGAATATTCCAATTTCAATATTGGATGAATAGAAAGAAGTTGGCTTCCTTGCCTCTGGTCATCTGTGTCAGTAGCAGTTAAGATATTATACTAACTTGTATGAATATATCCATAAATACTAGCTTAAAAGCTTTCCTTAACAGCCATTTTTTGACTTCCAAATTATTGAAAGAAGAATAAAAGCAATCCTTTAACTACTTGAGTTTAGAGCAATTTGATTGGCACCTTCAAGCCCATGAGATATATTCCATATATACTCTTGCAATTAAATACAAAAAGAGCTAAAATAGTGATGTCCTTTGAATTGCCCCATTATCTTCCACTGATTTAATTTGTGTGGAAATAGTTATAGCATACAAAAGTGTTATATCACCTTTGATTCTGTAAATGTATAAATGAATGTGGACTGTCGGGAGTTGGGATCACTAATACAAGAAGTTACATATAAGCAAGAATTTTTTATTCCATTTATTCTCTATTTTATGGAGGATTTAGGTGGCACTACTTTTCAGGTTGTGTGTGCAGATTGTCTGTCCAACTGAGTTTCCTTCCACCAAGTCCCCCCACATACTTTAATGAATACTTTATAAGGCAAACCATTTTGTGTGTGACAGGCTACGTGTGCTGTGGTAATCTGTGCAAGCCAGTTCCATGCTTCTCTTCTTTTGCTCATTTACTATTCTATCTCAGTGGCTGAAAAGAAACCTCCTCGATCATTGCAGCTTAAATGTAGCCAGTCACTTTGATGATCTGACTAATGCTCAGGTACAACAAACATGAAGATAAACATCTTCTGCCAAGAGAATCTCCAGCAGCAGCTATTGTGCAGGGATGTGTGGGCTAAATAGTAGCGGATTTCTCTGTTGCCCAGCACTCTGCACCAGCAGAATCGTACTTGTGGCAGTTAATGTGTGCTAAGACTTCTAAGGCCAAGTTAGCATCAAAGGCAAGACCATTTAGATTAAGCAATATCTGATTGCCACAATCTTTCCATATTTTAAGATGGTTTCACCCTTTCCCTCCCTTTTGAATTGTAAACTTCCTAGAAATATCTTTGCAGCAGAAACAGTACCAACACCAGGCTGACAGCTGAAGATGAAATGTAGTATTTGATTTCTCCCAACATCTGACATTCTGTGCAAATGCCAGTGTGTCTGTTTGAGTTCACTTCAGAATGTACATTCTCTTTCCCCCTTCCCCCACAGAATATGCAGGATGATATTTAAGAAGGAATAGTTCTGATATTAAATGAAGTACAGGTGATTAACAGCAAACAGAATGTCAAGAAAAGGTTGTGTGTTAAAATATTCCTCATTGTAATTCCAAATCGTTTCACTGAACTCCTCTGCCATACTCTAATAAAAGCAACGTATTGCATAAATCTTGGTTTCTGAAAATTTTTGTGCCAGTTCTCCCCTGAAAACAATAAAAGTATTTATTCTTGGTTTATCTGGAGCCTGCTATTAATAAATTAATAGCATTTTGCCCTAGATCTTGAACCTCAGCATCAGTCAGAGCAATAGGTGTCAGCTTCAGTTTCTGTCACCAAGCTGCAAATCTCTACTAGAGTCATAGACTATCTTGGATTGGAAGGGACTCACAAGGATTGTTGAATTCAACTTGGGGCCCTGCACAGGACATCCCCAAGAGTCACATCATGTTCCTAAGAGCATTGTCCAAATTCTTCTTGAACCCTGTCAGGCTTGGTGCTGTGATCACTTCCCTGGCAAGGCTGTTCGAGTTCCAAACCACCATCTTGGAGAAAACTATTTTCCTAATGCTCATAAGTTTCCCCTAACACAGCTTCATGCTGTTCTCTCACGTCCTGTCACTGGTCACCACAGAGGAGAGATCAGTGTCTGCCCCTCCTCATCACCTCCTGAGGAAGTTGCAGCTACAGTGAGGTCTCCCCTCAGCCTCCTCTTCTCCAGGCTGAACAGACCAAGTGCCCTCAGACACTCCTTGTGCAGCTTGCCCTAAAGGTCCTTCACCATCTTTGTTGCCCTCCTTTGGTTGCTTTCTAAGCGCACAATATAATTTTTATATTGTGGCACCCAGAACTGCCTCAGCACTCAAGGTGAGGCTGCCCCAGCTCAGAGCAGAGCAGGACAATCCCCTCCCTTGCTGTGCCTGATGCCCTCCAGGACAGGGTTGGCACTCCTGGCTGCCAGGGCACTTCTGGGTCATGGTCAACTTGACATCAACCAGGACCCCAGGTCCCTTTGCATGGCACTGCTCTCCAGCTTCTTGTTCTGCAGTCTGTCCATATATCCAGTGCTGCCCCATGCCAGGAGCAGAATCCGGCACATTGTTAAACTTCTTTCTTATGGTTGGTGATTGCCTGTCTCTCTAATTTGTTGAGGTCTCTCTGCAGGGCTTCCCTGCCTGCAAGGGAGTCAACAGCTCCTTGCAATTAGTATTGTTGGCCAAATTTACATTGTGACCAATTATTGTGTTTACCTTCAGATGTTTTTCAGTGACTTCCAGAATAATCTTCTCTACAATCTTACGAGACACTGAAATGAGACGACACAGGCTTGTATTTTCCAGGGTCATCTTTCTTGCTTTTCTTGAAAACTGGGGCATTTGCCAGCTTCCAGTCAACAGAGACCTGTCCATACTCCTAAGCCCATTGAAAAATTATGTGATCACCTGGAACAATCTTTCCAGTAGTTACAAAGGCAATATGTGGAATTTAAATGTTATTTTCTGAAGAGATTCTTTCTCAGATTTTCTTTTTGGTTTTGTTTGTTTTTTTTTTTTTTTTTCTCTTAAGCTTAGTTTTAGCTAACTGACATAATTTAGCTCCCATTGTCTTGCCATACAATCAACTTGATACTTATGCAAATATGAAGAAAATGGGGTGATCTCCTGGTGGGAGTGTTGGACAATGAGCGGGAAGGACCACCACTTCACACAGCAGCTGCCTGCTGGATTGATTTAATCGTCCTATGAGATAGCACCTGCATGTAGAGCCTTTCTCCTGACCTTTTTGATGACAATAACTTTCAGCATGAATTTCCTTTGATTAATGCACAAATTATGCTTTTTTTTTTCTCAATGTTTTGCTATTGCTGTACTCATAAGTTTTTAATTTAATGTGGATCAATAAACACAGTTATCTGAGTTGATACATGAAGATGTTTCCTCAAAAGTGAAATTTAAGAATTTACATCTCCTGAAGTTAATCAGACTATTAAGCAGAAGAGTAGCAGCATTTCTATTTAATTTTCTTCTCTAGCTAAGTCAATGCAACTTGAGTTTTGTTTTAGAAATGAAAAAAAATCCTTTCAGCAGTGGTACTGTATCTTGTCTGTATCATTTTTAGGAATTCAAACTGATGAGGCTAATATCCTGGCAGAAAAAAAAAAAAAAAAAACAAAACTAAAAACAAAACAAACACATGAAAGTAATACTATGGAAAATTTAATAAACCATATTTGGAGACTAAAAATTTTAAAAAAAGTATTTCCTACTTATTGCCAGAAAAAAATAATAGATACAAAGGTAGCACTAGAGAGGGAATGTAATTACCTGATGACCCCATATTGAAGCCTGTCATAGAGGAGAATTTGAATGAGTATCTCAACAGTTGACATGGAAATAATAGGATGCACAGGCTTAGAGATTGCAATGAACTCCTGTCGTGTTCATAGAACTAAATTCCCATGTATTATGCTGCTGACATTAGAGCACAGTGTATTATTCTGTTTGCTGCTCTACCAATGGCCCTTTTATAGTATATTTGGAAGGGAAGTGCTTGAGTCACCACCCCTGGAGACATTTAAAAGAGGTGTTTAAGAGATGTGTAGATAAATTAGAGTCCTAGTTTAGTGTTATACTTGGCAGTATTAGCTTTGTGGTTGGACTTGATCTTAGAGGCTCCTTCCAACCTAAATAATTTTGTGATCTGTGTCAACTTTGTTGTCTCTGCTCCCAGAGCAGTGATTCTCTTCTATATTTGTATAACTTTTGACTTAAAAGGCAGAGATTTTTGTACATCTAGGAAGTAATCGCTGATTAAGGGGTTTAGATATGGAATTGGATGTTCAGACTTTTAGAGGGTCCTATTGTTGAATGCGATGATTCTGGAAATGTCATAACACCAAAAACTGTAGGCAGTTATCCAGACCTTGATGTCTGTGCACATTATATATGCTGGTTTTATCCAATGGCTTCTATATCAGATCAGAAAAAGAACTTTCCAGAACCTCAGTAGAGAAACATAAATATTTTATTTTTTCTTTATTAGATACAAAAATACTTGCTAAATCTTGATATAAGGTACTAGATTTTTGTTTTATTGAAAAATCTCAGCACTTGTTCCAGCTTCCCAATTTTACCAGATATCTAGCTTACTTCTTGGCAAACAATAATTACCCAAGCAAAAATGCTATGAGCTACTACTCCAAAGAAAAAATAAACCTTAAAAAATCCCCCTTAAATATCAGCTCCTAACGAACTACAAATCACAGAGATTTTTGGTTTCTGCCCTTTTTTTTTTTAATAATCAAAACATGTGTTTGCTTACTTAAATGTTTAGTTTAAATTTTCTCTCCGTAACGAAGGTAGTGAAAGCAACTCTTGATTTTCTTCTGCTTTGATCAAGTGTTAGACTTAATTGCTTGCTGATATGACATTGCAATTTGAAAGGAAGATGATAAATGTGACTTTGCCTGGTGTCTTCTGGGAAACGTTCTGAAAAAATAAGCCTCATAGTTTGTGTTAAATGTTAATGATTTGTTTTTAATAGCGACTTTTGTGAACCCCTGTGATTAAAGTAGGGCTAGATAGATGCAATGCTACTAATAGAGAGCAGCTGGGCTCACTATAAATGTGGCTTTCTTCCTGTGGATTGGTTATAAACTTTGCCCTGTGGCTGGTTCTGGTCCAGTAAATGCAGCTACTTCAGTTAGAAACTGAGTTTTCATCTTCTCTTTAGATACCAGCTGAAGCCCATATATTCTGATGAGAGAAGGAGCTTGTTTTGTTGCTGTATATTGCACAAAACAGTTGGAGTTTTATGCAAAAGATAATGGTAAATTTTCCCAAGGGGAGAGAAGGAAGAAGAGGTATGGGGAAGGAGAGGAGATGCTCCTTTATGGCCGTCTGGCATTGCTTGGTTTGCTCAATGATGTAATTATTCTATCCTGTACTGTTTTCCAATATTGCAGGTGCACTGTGTCTCGGAATCCTGTGACACGCGTGCTGCAATATAACTTCATGTCCCCACTGCTTTGTTCAGCACTTCTTGGCTCTCAAACTTTTTATGGCAGCATATGGCTGTCTGATGTTAGCATTTCACTGTGGACAACATAATGAAGTTCCAACAGCCTAATGTTCCCCTAAGCCTTGTGCCAGCTAAGTGGTGGTGAACTTGTCTGGCAGATGTAGTGCGGCTTCAGAAGAGCTTGACAGGAATGTCTGGAATGTGTACAAGGACCCTCTCCACCTCCCCATCCCTAATTAAAATTGCAAATTCTTATGTTTTGCTCCAACTCTACTTAGGTTCTGACTTCTTTTGATTTTAGATATTATTTTTAGATATGTAGACTTGGATTGTTTTGCTGTCCCTTTATGAAGTCTCCATGGATTTAATTTCTATTAACTCAGTTGGTGAGGAATATGATCACAAATGGAAATTTTGAAATTGTGGTCCAATGCCTTAATAATAAATAATTACCTTTTTATTTTGTTTTAGCCCTACATTATTACAATTTTGTTTCTAGCTTTTGTATGAAATATTAAACTGTTCTTATTTTTTTCTCTTCTGCTTTCAGCTTCCAATATTTATAGTCTAAATATTTGACAAATTGATAATGTTGAAAATTGTTGACATATGTAGGCAAACACTAAATATTTTAAAGATTTAATAAAATACCATGCAACTTGCATAGCTACAAGGGGAAAATACTGCATTGTTTAGGAACATAATTTTTGGACTTCATCATATATTCTTGTCAAAAGGAGCAGAAATTTCAATGGAGGAATGGAGATACATCTAAGTAGAAATGTTCATATAGGTTTCGTAAAAATGTATCTCCTTATGGAAATAGACTGGAACGCACACATTGGTTATCCCATTTGAGCAACAGGTGATTTGGAGAAAGAATATTACATACAGTCTGGGTTAGGAAACTGACCTGCCTGAAATTTTCATTTTTTCAGAGTTGCTGTCATAAATTAAAGCCTACAGTGGTAATGTGTGTTTTGATAGTATTAAAGTCCAGGTTAATTTACAATCGCTTTTACATTGAGTTACAACTTTTCAGCCATTTGTTTAAAAGTACAGAAATTTTAAAATGAGGGTGTTAGAAGCATTCTAATGCATCCAAGAGGAAGGGTCAACATTAGCTACTAAGATGAAATATTTAGAGGACAAGCCCCCTCACTCCTTGCCTGGAATTTTCTTAGGACTTCCAGTGCAATTGTCAGAAATTCAGAATAGAATTTTGTGATATTTTAGTCAGATAGGACTCAAAAGTTCACCTGACAGTTAAGTCTGGTATTTATTTTGCAGTCATCATATGTTTGCTTAAATAAATTACTTGAGGATCTTCTCAAAAGCATTGGGGTATTTTTTACTGCCTCTTCCCCTGCAAGTTTGTTCTGGTACTTGAGCGTTCTGAGGGTTAGCAGTATGACATGTTCTATGTTAAATTCATTCTTGGCTGGTTTTGTTTGTTTGTTTGTTTATTGTTTGATGGGGTAGCTTCATTTCTAAGTGCATTTAGAGAAAATATTTACATCCTATTTCAGTTCATCATTGGTAGTGCTTATAAAGCTTACATGGCATTGAGGCTTCCGCGGCACAAATTTAAACTCAGGAAAAAATTTTGTCTATTCAGATCTTAAAGATTTAATTCAATCAAATTCTTGATAGTTGATTTCAGCTGTATAAATCTAAATTCATGAAAATCACTAAGTGCCATATGAATGCTGAAGGAAATCTAAGGCTATGTCAAAATTTTTAAGCATAACAGCCCGAGTAGCTGCTATGAAAAGGTCAAATAGACACAAGCAGTATGAGTGAACAGATTACCGGGACCACTCTGGACAATTTATACTGTGTAGGTGATAAGAGGACAGTGGAAACTACTGCTTGTGAGGAGCTTCTTAGGTTGACTGGATCCCTACTCAAAGGACAACATTAATATTGATTCCAGTGGCAGAAGAAGAATCAAATTAAGTGTTTTGTCATCTTGTTATCTTGTGGTATGTATAAGCTTAAGGGAATGATTTCTACTGTAATAAAAATTATTTGGTTTTATGTTAATTGCATGCTGATATTGACTATTAGTAGTGTTGGTCTGAGGAACAATTGAAAAAACACAGTTGCTGGTCTTGTTTTCTAGTGTCTTGAAGTGCTGAATAGAACATTTGAATCAACTGAAACCTGCAGAGTTGTTATGTTTCTTGTTTCTCTTAGGTAAATACTCACTAGAATGACTAGGAAATACTGTGTCCTGCCAAATCTGAGCCAAATACAGCACATGTTTCTCAGCAGATAGTCTAAGATTGTTTAAGAAAGACCAGAGTGATTGAAATGCTTTGTTGTCACTTTTTCTCTATAGCAAAAGCAGTATATAAAATACAAAAATATTGTAAATGGATAATGTACTATAGTTTTTAGACTATTATCACAGTCTGATTAGCTTAAAAGAGAGACAGTTGGGAAAATAATGGCTTTATGTTACTCTTGACTGTACCTGTCAAGACATTGAACACCCTTCTTCTGTATCCTTCTGTTCTGACTGCCAGATCTAGAGAAAAAAAAAAAAGTGGCATATGTCCGGCCTTGAGTTAGCTACAAATCTAAGCAAGAGGCTTCAAAAGCTTTGACAGGCATGTGTCCCCTTCACTTGGGTGATGCTTTTAAACTCAGGCTATTCCCACTGGGATCTCTCTGAGCAATTCTGCAGTTCTGGCTTTGCCTGCCCTTGAGTCTTGCAGCACCTTTGCTGAACTTTGTCACCATCCTCAGGCTCACTCTGCTCAGCTTTTGTGGGTATTATGTGATGTCGTTTTTCTGTACCTATGCCAGTGAGGGTACTGTCCTTTCAGGCTTGCTGGCACTCTCAGATGCCAAGTCACTTCCCTTTACTTAGCAGCCCACTCCTGCTACTCCCTTCTGATAGCTGCCAATATATTTTTTAGCATAAAGATTCCCAGTTAGTGATCACTTTTGGGTGATTTGCAAAATAAAGGATTTTTTTATAGCATATCTTTTTTCCCCAGTGTTTTACAGTTCCATGAAAGAATTTTTATGATAAAATAAATCTCTTCCATCCCTGATATTCAAGGTCAAAGTGCATGGTGTTTGATTCTCTTCCAATTTTTGAATCAGGGTGTTTGATGGATACAGCACTGCTCTTTTTTTCCTTAAATGTTCTGAAGAATATTTCTATAGTGAAGGAATGCACTCTAGAATATGAATGTGCTTCCAATTATCCTGATGGACTACAGTGCTCCACAGAATCATTAAGGTAATCATGCATGCTGATGACCGTGCCCTTGAAACGGACATAGCAAAACAGGCATCTGACTAGGCATAAATTGGCATAACCTGGAGAGCCAGTGCTCTATTTACACACTAGCCTTTGTGAAATACATTATATATAGATCCATAATTGTAGCTGGACCACTGAGGGTTAAAGGTACTTGCAGATTAGCCCATTTATTCAGCACCTTATTCAGTACTACCCTCTCAAATAAGGTGTTGGCAAATCCAGGACCGGTACTCCTTTAGTTAATGGTCAGACAAAATTTGGACTCAGTGTTACCTGAAAATGAGTCCTCTGTTTGGGTGCCAATATTGCTTCTGGTGTTGATGGATGTGGGTGGCTTCTGGCTTTGTTTGGATGCACACTGTATTCTGTGTAATGCAGCAAGGTATGCTCTGTAACAACAACATTTTGGAGTGCTGCAGGATCCTCAGGATTGAAATACTGACAGTCACAGGGTATTTTTATTGTGCTAGGAATATATTGGGAATGAAAGACATTAAAGTGCTGAAGCAACTTTTCTCATGCTGAGGATGAAGTATTGCACTGAGTAGTATGAGACTGAAATCAATAGCCAGGAAATTGTAGACAGCAAAGGAGCACACAGTCATTTTGGTTAGTGGGCTCAGCTGAGGAAATAGAAAATGTGTAAGGTTATACTATGGAAATCAGAGTTTTCTGGGTGTGGGATTAGGATCAGTGATCTCACATTTAGTTTCTAAAAACTCTCCTTTACCTGTCTGCAAATGGGATATGAAATTGGGTTAGTCACATTTCTTATACGAAAGATGGAGTGTTCTGAGTCTGGTTATCTCTGATTAATGAAATGCTACAGCAACAATCTCTACACTAAATGCTACAGAGACAAACACAAGGCTGGTTACAGGCCTGCAGAGTCTTTGATGGCGGTGATAATAGTACAGCCCTGTAACGCACTGCATTGTTCTGAGCCTGCTTTAATTAGACCTAACTCATGGCTTTCTCTAGCATTCAACTTGACATCTTGATATACCTACTTCTCTCTGTTTTGGCATGTATAATAGTTACTACCCCTTGCCTAAGGCAAATGTTATTGCTTTTCACTATCTCCATGTCTTGTTTCACATCCTTGTACAAAACACCATTCTAGTGCTATAGAATTGTAAGTTAGTGTGCTATATCAAATCACAGACTTTGAGTTCACAAAGGCCCAGGAAAACTTCATGGCATCTGCCAATAAACCTAGGATGGATATTTAAAGATTATGTGTCAAACTTGAGATGTCACCAGAGTAAGAGATGTTACCAAAGGTTGCTTAGTGTTGTACATTTTTCAGGTGACACTAGGAAGCTTATGGATATGCAGAATACAAGGGATATGTAGATACTTGGAATATGAGGCTGTCTGGCTTATGGGCACATATGATTAAAAGATAGTCAAGATTAAAAGAAAAAATAATGACAGAAGGATTAATAGACCTGCATCTAGATGCACAAACATTAGCGCATAGGAGATAAGGGAGACCAAAGAGCGTATTTCAGAGGAGGGACTGAGGAAACACAGCTGAGGGAGCAACCCAAAGTCTTGGAGATGAATACTTTGCAAATGGTAAGTTGGGGAAGTTTATATCTGAGATATTTGAGAAGGCTTGTGGGATTATGGGAAATTTATACTGAGAGGTTATAGGGGATATGTGGGGATGTACAAAATTATTCCGTGATGTTAGGGGTGGAGCCAAAGGCAGGGAAAGGGAGAGATCGAGGTGGGTTGCAGGAGGAGCAAGGATTGGAAAATGGAAATAAACAGGACAAAATTTGACAAAATTAACTTGCTTACTGGTTGTCATGTATGTTTGTCTGAACTCTGTTCATGATCACTGTAGTCTGTCCTATGTTCTTAAACTCTATTCCTAATTCTCTTCAGTGTGATATTGCTGCCTGTGTAGTGGTGCCTCCCTAGCATACCTTAAAGTGGACTAGCTGGTAAGTGGAAGAGAACCAGAACCTTGAAAGACCCAAGATTAGACCTTGTCAGGGACCAGGTCTGTGACCAAATTTAAACAAGGCCATGGTCTTGGGCTCCAGCTCTGATTGCCACCCTTTCCCCAAACTTCCATTTGTCTTTGGCACAGCAGAAGCTTTAAAGGGGAGAAGAAACCTCTAAGACCCAGAGACTTAAAAAAAGTCTAGATATATGGTGTGAGGTACAAATGGCTCCAAATATTCAGGATTGATGGTAACACATGAGAAAGCTATCAAATGCCTTCAAAAGTAAGGAAAACTCACTAAACTGCATTTGTAACAGGCTGTTACAATATTATTAACAGGTAACACTTGTCATTAGCACTTGTCATTGCCAGTGGTCTTAAATATTAGATGCCCTCACAAATGCATGCACAGGGGAAAAAAACCCCAAATAACCAAAAAAAAAAAAAAAAAAAAAAAAAAAAAAAAAAGACCCAAACTACTTATCTACCCCCCACAATAATCGCAATAATCACCAAGAGAGAAATAAATAGACTTAAATTTATCTATCCAGTCTCAGTATGCTTTCTCCTCCTTACTGTAGACACATTCAAGGAATTAAAAAGTTTTGTAAAGTAGTCAAGGCTTCCTGGGGATCAACTAGCATTTAATGAGTTCCACAAACTTTTGCAGTTCTTCTTTTCTTTCTAAAGAACAGGTAATGAATCAATTTTCTTGTACTATCAGTGATACAAGACACTGGAGATTCCAGATTTTCTTTTATACTGTTAAAACAGGAGTTGTGCCATTAGCTTCTGTCATTTTGTGTCTACTGGTAGATTCTCATACCATGAACCATCAGCATACACATGTTAATTACTCAGCCTCTTCTCCTGGTCACTCTCATATATTCATAGCTGTAGTTTTTGTTCTGAGAGCAATGTGCTTTCTTTCCATTATTGAAGATGGGGAAGAAAAGCATCTTGTAGATGAATTGGCTAGCAGAAGAGGGGATAAAAAAAAAATCACTTGAACTGTCAAGGAGCTCTGTGCCCCCTGACCCCTAAGTAAGTAAAGCTCTTTTGGTGCCTTGCTGTGTTGAGAATCAAGGTCCTTTTCCTTTCTGCAAATTGAAGTGCTGTAACTCTCTGTTGTTAAATGATCCATGTCAATTACATTTTGTTTGAGTACATATTTTCTCTCAGTTCAGTTGCATGATACTGTAGCTTTTATAGTTTGAAATTCAACTTTTGTCTGGGCAAATAAGTCTGACTTACTTGCAGTCAATATTGCCGACAAGTAACAGCTATCTTCCTTGCTGTACTTGACAGAGTTTTCTCCATTATTTCCCTTTCATGAAATATTATTGTGGAATAAAACTAATGTTAAATGAAGCAGACATAAATATTTTTAAGTTGCCTTATACATGCAGACTGAAGTAACAGTATGGCCTTCTGGTATTTTATGCCAGTGTTTTGAAAACAAATTTTACTTGTGCCGCTGACAGTATTATTCAAATAATCTAAAAACATTATAGTCACAGTTTCTATGCTAATGAACCTCACGATGATTCTAATCTACCTATTGACTAACATATTATATGTATAGTGTAGCTACAATACAAATGATAATGGTGGGAAAATTCCTTTCCCCCTTGAGATATTTTTTCTTGCAACTGAAAAGTAGAATTGTAGGGTGCTCTGACTCTGTTACTTCACCTATATACAGATGACATTACAGATCAGATTAACAAATATAACCTGTGAGTGATGCAGCAGTTGGTGAAATTTTGAAGGAAGTAGAAGTTCTGCTTAATACATGCTGTTCATAGTAGTCTGAAGTTTAGAGATTTAGGCACAATATGTTTTTCCATGATCATTTCACTAGCGATTTCTGTAAAAAAAATCTAAACTTTTTTTTTTCTTTTCTTTCAATATTATGTAGAACATACAAAATTCTAACTCTACATGTGAAGTAATCCCTATAATAAAAATTATTTATGGATCAATATTTTTTGTATTCAAAGGCTGGCACTGGGCATTTTAATAATTTACAAATTTAGGGAACTTAGGAAATATTAATACCATGATGTTGATTGTTTGTTCGTTTGCTTTTAAAGAATATGTATATACCCTTATTATAGGAATATAAAATAGATTAAATAAAAAAATTAAAGCTAGTTGTTTGGTTTTTTTTTTTTTTTGTTTGTTTGTTTGTTTGTTTTGGTTTGGTTTTTTGTTTTTTGTTTTAATTTATTTGTATGTACCCAGGTGTAGGTTTGATCATCACTCTAAAAAACAACCAATCTTGCAGAAATGTCAGGCATTGCATAAATAACAGAATTATTTGCTTTCTTGAAAACTATGGCAAATGTTTTCTTGTCTCTCTGAATGCATCTTCTGTGCAAGGCAACCTCATAGACTGGCAATGGTTGTCTACCATACTCAAGAATATCTGTTTGAAGACCAGAGCACATTGCATCTATATGTCAGTATCTTTGATTTTTTTCTCTTTCATTTTATGACCTCATCATTTATTTCCTTAAAAATATTTACTTTTAGGATTTTTAAAATCATCATTATTCCCCATTAGTCTGACTCTGTCCTACTTGTAAGGACTAATGTTCTTCATTTTCTGCTTTAGGTAGTCAGATGCTGCCCAGCTGTTTACATGTGTTAGCTAGCAATAAAGTACAGTAATTTCATGATTACAAGTCCCACCATTTTGACTAAAATTTTGCTCCCCCCCCGGAAATGCGGCTTACACTCAGGGGCGGCTAATATGTGAATAATTTTATGAAATTTCCAACCCCGGAAGTGCCAGCCAGGGTGCTGAGCCAAGCACCTGTCAGTAAAACCTGCTATTGCGCGATTGTTACAAATTGGTTACTCTGTTTCACGGTGGGTGGAGCCAGGCTCTGTGCTGGCAGCGCAGGGGTGGGGGAAGGCAGGGGGCTCCGTGCTGTCATCCCCGCGGCCTGGGGGAAAGGCAGGGGGCTCCCGTCCTCGCCTGCTGCCGCTGCCACAGGAGCAGGCAGGCTCCTGTCCCCGCCTGCCGCAGGTGCAGGGGGGTCCTTCCCCTCCTGCCGCTGCAGGTGCCAGTGGGTTCCATCCCCACCTGCTGCCGCCGCCACGGGTGTCGGTGGGCTCTGTGCCCCCCTGCCACTGCGGGGCAGTGCTGGGCCGAGGTGAGAGAGCCCAGCAGGAGCGGCAGCCAGCCCTGAGCAAGCCCAGCACCGAGCTGGGCTACCTGGCCCCATCAGCAGCCCTGAGCGGGCCGAGCTGAGCCAGTAAACACCCCCAATCCCGTGATTCTGTTACTAGTCGGCAACTTTGTTGCACACGGGTCCTCACTGCAAACGACATAGCGGCTTATAATTGGGTGCGGCTTGTGTATGAACAAAGAACAAAATGTTGCCGACATCCGGAGATGCAGCTTATAGTCGGTGCGGCTTATAATTGTGAAATTGCTGTAATGCTATTACTTTATATACACTATCAATATTGAGCACATAGCAGCAACAGTGTTATTGCAATGGGATGCTACTAGGTAAAAGACTATATAGAAAAGTGAAAAAATATTCTTCTGCTATTTGCCTCTTTCTTGAGAGAAAACCAAGTTAGTGGTAGGAGTTTCTTAAACTATGAAGTGGCAAAATCAAAATTTTGAAGCCCATCAGACTGACAGGAAGAGTTTCATACTTCAGAAAAGTGAGTTATATAGATGAGACCTGCATGACAACAGGAAATCCAGACTATATGACTGAAGTTTGAAAAAAGAGTAATTTGAAAAAGAAGGTATTTCATCATATATATATATAAAAGCACAATATCAGCATGATATGAGAATTCCTTGTTTTAAACAGCTCTTTGTTGAAACAAAAAAGGTTGTTCTGATTTTCCTGCAGGCTGTCTCTAAGGCAATCATCCTCACAGATACACAGCAAGCTTTTGTTGGGAATAGTTATTTACTACTATTCTGTTTACTAGTATAAAGTAGCATTGTTCACTGCTCAAGAGGCAGGTACATGTGTTCAAAGTTAAGAAAAACTGGATATTAGCCCACATTGCTGAACAAAATCTACTTTTTTCATGTGAGTAAAGTATTAATGCATCCTTTGTAAATGTCTGCTCCTGTGAATGGACACACTCAAAAGACAGTCATAGAAACACAAAATTGGTCAACCTCCTTGCTTGTGGTTGCGTGGGCCATTTGGTTCAACCTCCCTGCTCAAGAAGGGTCATCTTAGAGCACAGAGCACTGAAATACTTGAATATCGCCAGTGAGGGAGACACCACAGCCTGAGTGATCTGGTCCAGTGCAGTAAAGAAGTTCTTCCTTGTGTTTAGGTGTAGCTTCCTGTGCATCAGTTTCTGCCCTTTGCCTCTTGTTCTAATGGTCAGCAATATTGAGAAGAGCTTGGATTTCTCCTCTAGATACTTTCCCTTTAGATATTTATAGACATGATGAGGTTCCCTCTCAGTCACCATTCCTCAAGGCTGAAAGTATTGTATTTTCATATGACAGTAGTTAAAAAGAGGAGGAATGCCAAAGACACATCAGAATTTAGTCTCTCTCACCAAAGGTATTTGTTCTTTGTGCTATGATATGCATTATATGGAGTCAAAATAGCTGCATGTAGTTTCTTGCAGAATCTGACATTACTGTGGAGATTGACTAGAAGAATTTATATGTAGTTTATAATTTCATAAAAATTTTGCATAAATCATACATCAGAAGTCTTAAGAAGGACTGTAAACACAATTTCAGACTTGAGAGAAGTTGGAGAACCTGTTTTCAACTGTTTGTGGCAATGAAAACCATTGAGGAAAAAGAAGGAGCATGAAGCATGAAAATTTGAGAAAAATATTGTAGGTGAGGAATTGTCTTCACCGGTTTTTGGACTACAGCTCTGATTGTCAAGGTAATTAAGATCAGTAGGCTATCACAGTAAGGTGTAGGACATTTCAAATAGATGTGTCCTGAGAGCGCAGGCAGAACTGTGACCTAGAGTAAGCTCCAGGATATGATTCAGAGAATTACCTTACTTTTTCTCCCTGTTAATCTAGCCTTAGTAAAAGCTATTTTAAGGACCTGTTTACAAAAACCTGCCTTGTTATGCTCATTTGTAGTCCTGGAAGAAGGAAAAAAGTAAAGAACTGAAGCTGTGATTTTCAGAATAGGAGGCATCATTCAGAAAACATGGTCTGCCCAGCCTCTTCTCTCCTTGCCGCTGTGCGTTATTTCATGGTAATTTGAGACTACTGTAGTAATAGCCCAAAGGTAGGCAGTCTTCACTAACTGCAAATCTTGTTGTAATAATATTATAAGGCATGGACTTTACATGGACAACCTTATGAATACATAACCAGTGGATTCTGGATTTGGGGGGTGAAAGGGTGAATCTGTTGGATTTAGTTGTTCTCTAAGGTTAAACAATGACAGGGGGTGAGTTAGAACAAACATAATTCCTTGTTTGGTATGAAATAATTTAGTATTAGTTTCATTAAAGTGTAATTTTATTTATGCAAAGTACTTTGCTTGTATAAGCCTGGACAGAGGTGGAAATGTGGTGTAGCTAAGTTTCAGAAGATGACTAGGTATCCAAGATGCATCTAACATGTAAAGTTTGTGTCCAATATACAGTAATTTTACGACTATAAGGCGCACCCTTTTGACTAAAATTTTTCCCCGAACCCGGAAGTGCACCTTATAGTCCGGTGCGCCTTATATGATGTACAAAGTTGCGACATTTGCCACCCCTTGAAATGTGATCCACAATGGGGGGGCGGTGCCGCCGGAGCACAGCCAGCAGGAGACACGTGGGGAGGGAGGGAGGGGACGCCAGTCCCGGACATGGTACAGGGAGAAAAGGAGGCGGTGCCGGCCCCGGACGCGGCGCAAGGAGAGAAGGAGGCGGCGCTGGCCCCAGCCGCCTTGTGGGGAGAGAGGGAGGCGGCACCTCTGTCCTGGCGCAAGCCATGTGGGGAAGGCGGGAGCGGGCGGCCACAGAAGCAGCAAGTTGCGGCCACCCCGAGCCAACTCCGACCATGGGCAGCCCTGAGCCACCCCAGACCACCATGAGCTGCGGCCTCCCCGAGCCCTGCCTCCCCAGCCAGTGCCGCGGGCAGGCAGTAGTGCCGAGGCTTACAGCATGGGGAGGGCACCTGGGACTGCATTTAAAGGCTATGCCAATCTGTGAAAAATGTTTACAAATTGAGCACATGCCAGTAAACCTGTGATGGCGCGATTCTGTTACTAATTCTTTACTTTGTTGCGCACTGCGCTGCTGCTAGCTGAAAAAAAAAGTGTGCCTTATAGTCCCGTGTGCCTTATGATCGTGAAATTACTGTAATATGAAAGGCTGGCTACATTACCGTACTAGAATTTGAGTACAACTATTTCAATTAAAGACTGTTTGAAATGAATAATGATGAATAATAGCAGTTCCTGTGTTTTGTAAGAGGCTACTTCACAGTTTTTCACTCAGTGCACGGCACCAAGTGGTGAAAAATGACAGCTGAAGGCATTAACTACAGTTTTTTATATGTGTGCTTCATTTTGCTTTCAGCTCACATCCTGAAAGAGAGGAAAAAAATGCAGATTTTTTTTCCTCCAAGATTAGATTTCAAGCAGAAAATTCATGACTTGCTAAAAAGGCTTTGGTTAGATCACCATTTCTGTGAATTCATGTCAACATTTGATCTACCAAATTTATTTGCACAAAAGATGATGAAAGTAAACTCTGAACTTGCAAAACCATGTCATTAGGAAGTGATGATCTTAATTAGACCATCAGATGTCATGCTTTTCTGCTTCACTTATAATGGATAAATTAGATCATCTTTGAAGATAATAGAAGACTCTAAAATGTGTAAGAAGACTCATTCATTCTTTCTTTCTTTCTTTGCTAAACTTGAAATGTACATGCCATGAGAAGCACAAGGTTGTAGAGAAAGAAAGGACCTATATGTTCTTCAAAGGGCCATGTGCTGTCCAGAACAGGATTTATTCCTAATTTTTCTGTAGCTAATGGTCCTGTTTGGGTTAGATTTATGATATGAATAAGATGCAGCTATACTAGCTGAACTGAATGTCTAAAATTTTAATAAAATATACAGCCAGTGAGAATAAGATATACAAAAAGCAAAGAAAGAACAAAATATCAAGGCTTAGCTCTTCATCCTGGCAACCACCTAAGGGAGATAGCTGTTCTGCAAACACTAGCCTAAAACATCTATGCTTTATTCCCTGTTTGTGAATTGTTTATGAGTTTTTCTTGTCTTTCTTGTGGAGGCAGAAAATAAAAAAATCCTAAAGAATAATTCCTTAACACATGTATGTATTACAGGTATGCTAAGAGAAAAGAAACCACCCAAACCCCACAAACCCCAAAGTAAAACCGCTCCCCTTACATTTAGTGCAATATTCAGTACATATAATGAAAGAGGATAATACTGCAAAAGAGCAGAGAACCACTTAATTATTTTCTCAGTGTGGGGATTGTTATGAGTAAAAGCAATACATGTTAATCTTACTACTGGGTTGTGAGGGTGTTTTAAAGTTCTAATAAAAATCCATTAAGGTAGGAGGCTTGTTTTACTTCTGTAATTATAAATCTCATGAAAGTGTTTAATATTCCGATTCCAAATTTTGAAATCATAGCCCTTGCAAACTTGCTGATTGGTTGCTATCAACTCACGTCTTAAAAGGTATTTAATCATGAATGTCTTGGGAATGTTCAGGATTACTGAGAATAACTTGCAGTTTATAATAAAGCCTTAATTAGGTTATATACATTTAAGAAGTGAAGGCACTTGACTGGATTTCTTTTTCACATACAGCAAATTTTTTTGCTGAAACTATAGGCCACGGCTAAGCATACATAAAAAATTATTAAATCAAGATGCCTGAAACACAGCTATTGCCCTGAGCATACATCTGATGAATTAAATAACACATGCCACATAAACCAAGTTGACCTAAATAAATTTTCAGCCTATGTTTCCAGCTAGGTCTGGATAGCCTGGGAAAACAAGGTGTAGGGGGAAGATGCTGATGCATATCAAAGTGGATAGGCCTGGATTACACATATACTTCAAGCAAAGCTAAATGCAACACATATAAAGAGAGAGAATGTTCTAATCTGCAGTCAGAATAAGTGCTAACTAACTCCCACTGCTTCAAGAACAGGTGTTTATCCATAGTCTTGCTGACTGATGTTGATATCTATCTCTTTTTCCATTCAGTTTATTTTCTGTCCTCTTCTGGTCAGGCTCTGACACTAGTATCACTTGATTCTCAACAACCTGGTGTGTTGATGAAGAGAGGCTTGGTACTGCTCCTTCAGCAAATCCTCTGACCCTTTTGGAAAAATATTTGTGAAAAGGAAATCTTTGAGTAACAGAGAAAACAGAAAGTCTGAAGCTGGTTTTTTTTCCTGTATAATTCTTCTAATTTGCCTCCCACAGTTTATTTAAATTTCATATTTTTCCCAGTTTGACATAGTCCATGGTATTATTTCCATTATTCCCCACTTCAATGAAATGCAATTTTTTAAATGAAGTGTTACCTTTGGCCTTAATTCTGTTCACTTTTTTATCATATATATTAATTCATTTTCCATGTTTTCATTCACAAGCTCAGTTCTATGAAGCAGTATACATGTGCATATTCCTCTGTTCACCTATTGCAGAAGTATCTATTCTATATTGAATAGGAATGGATTTCTGAATTCTTGCTGTTTCATGCTCACTATGTCAACTTTTGCAGCAGTACATACATTTCTTTTCTGTTTGTAGCTATTCAAACTTCTGTTTCAGAATAGCTGTTATCAGTGGGGTTATTTTTGATATTAAAACAAGCTATTTCCATTGAAATTTAGGAATGAAATTTTTTCCTTTGCACTTATACCTACTTCTCCACATACAGTCCATTTCTTCAATTTATTGTTTTCTTTTACTTTAAAACTTGTTCAGTATTTTTCAATAGAAAAAATAGATCATAGGACTCAAAGTAAGAAAAAAAGTTGAATGAGATCTCAGCAGGTCATCTTTACCAATCTCCTGCTCAAACCAGGACTAGCTTCACAGTAAGATCAATCATGCAAGGTGTCATCCAGTTGAGCTTTGAAAATCCTCCTGGGTAAAGGTTTCAGAGTTTCTCTCAGCAACCTATGTCACTGTGAAAAATTATATTCTACTTGAATTCTACTGATGTACTTTAAAATTTTTTTGGTTAAAACTAGTTGCTATTCATAGTGTAGATTAGTGAATCATCATTATTTATGATCATTATCTTCTGCACTTCCAGGAACTTCCTTGTGTCTCACAATCAGTACAGACATGGAAAGTCTTTTGAGCAATTGAATGACTTGCTGCAACACACTGACCTACCAAAAGGTTCAAGGGTTTGCTAGATGAGCAACTGGTATTCATATTAATTTAACTGCGTTTTTCTTCAGAAAGTCCTTAGCAGTTTTATGTAAGTGAATTTAACATCTGTCAAATTTCTAATGTGGCATACACAAAGCCTGTGCTTTTATTAGGTTGGTTTTCTCAAACGTTAATGTGCAGATATTAACGTCAGTGAGAAGATGAAGATGTGTTACAAATGAATGAATTCTGAACGATAGAAGGTTGTCATTTGCACATGAATCAAGACAGATCAAAGAGACTTTAAGTTTTCCCTAGCCTTAAGGGAATCCAAAAAGGAAAAATGCCGCATATCACCACCCACTCTCATGCTAAGCAATCTCCCAACAGAGCTGTAATAGGAGAAAACAGTGTAGAACAGTATTGATGAGTTACTAAGGCAGAGTCCTCACTAGGGAAGGCTTAAGAAAATCTTTTCCCCTCCCTTTTTTAAAAAATTTTTATTATTCCTCTTTTTATTTCTAATTAACTGTTAACTTATTAACTTAATAACTTTTATTGAGTAGCAAACTCGCTAATCAAAGCCAAATTCTATCAAATTTGCCTTTAAGTTTCTGTTGGAAGAGATAGATACTAAATTTAATTGCAGTTATTCATGAGAACATTATTTTTCAAATGTTTGATATTTGATTTTTTTACATGCATATCTATTTTTATTTGCTTTTAAAATGTAAATAGCTTATTAGATAATCTAACATAATTTAACAGATAATGCAGATAAACACAATTTAAATGAGCTTGTGATTACTGCTGCAGTTGTTGTGACTAAAATGACAACTTTCTGCAACTGGACAAAGT
This sequence comes from Turdus rufiventris, assembly GCA_013186435.1. Lineage (NCBI taxonomy): Eukaryota > Metazoa > Chordata > Aves > Passeriformes > Turdidae > Turdus > Turdus rufiventris. The sequence continues at coordinate 12,784,771 of PYHW01010717.1, read as the reverse complement.
AATTGGTGCAATTTTTGCCATCTTCATGATGAACAAATGGGTCTACCCTCGAAGAGGTCATCACTCTTGGGAGGTATTTCACTTTCTTTTCTTTGCAGAGAAGGATTGTGTCTGAGCAAACGCTACCTCAGGCTACTTTGCAAAGGCAATACCAATGGGGATCTGAGTCACAGAATTTTCTTTACTGTTTTGATAAACCCTCTAATGATGATGGCACAACAAGTTTCTAGCTAATGGAGCGTTAATTGCTAGCTCTATTTTGGGCTCATTTCTTCTTTTTGTAAATAGCTATCTGTGCCCCACTTAATGCTGGATTCTTCTCTATGAAAATTCATCTCCAGAAATCCAGTCTAATCTGGGGATCAGAATTGAGCTTTGTGGCTCCAGCATTGAAACACACTAACTTCAGAAATGAAAATGAATATATAATTTCTTTCAGATACCTGAAATCCTGAAAATACTATTAAAGGTGAATTCAGAACACTGGAAGTAATTTTACAGGTAATATATCAGTTCTACTAGTCCTTGAGATTTATTCCTATATAAAGTTACGGTAGTAAGTGCCATTTATTTGAATTAAAGAAATGCTATTTTATTACATGAGTTTTCTTAGAAGATGAAAAAATTAAGTTTGATACAAATATATATATACTTATGAAATACAGTTATGAGTGGTGGTTAATTAGCTTGCTTTTTAGATTTATGAAAGAGATAAAGAAAACTATTTGTATATAAAATTAAACAGCATGAAGAGTTTTAACTCAAATTATTTGTGCATGGGTTTAAAGTAGATTAGCTAAACAGCTAATTCATGGATGGAATCTTTCAAGAAGAATTAAAGAGGTTCAAATTTTTTCCCCACTGAGTGGCAGTGCATGTAAATCAATCTAAACACCATTTTAACTCTTAGCAGTAGTTCAAAAAAGATTTTAATATAGTTTAAAGATTCAGTGGTACTATTTTTCCACATAGCTGAAGTACTTGACTGAATTTCCTGGAGCTATGGGATTAAATCTTTGAAAAATTATAAAATTAATCCAGCCTCAGAATGGAAGAATTTTACATCACAATTTGTTTGTACTATGAGAATAAACTGTCAGGTACAGTAAAAAGTTTTACAGATGTATCTGTATGGTGCCATACTAGTAAATCTCAAAGAAAAGGAGTTGAGCTTTTTGATGGGTGATCATGAATTGCCTGTAAATATGATTATATTTGTGTTAGCCAGAGCCAAGAGTCATAGTTCTTCACCTTGAATTCAGTCTTAGAATATTTATGCACATTGTATCTTTCTATGCCTTTAGAAATGGACGCTAATAATTGCTGTGAAAGCACCAGAATGAAACCGAGTTCATTATTTCATAGAAGTGCTGCAAAGAAGAGAGTAAGAGCTCCCTGTGGCATGGAGCTGACAAGCCAGTAGAAGTTTCCAGAGCTTTATATATGCCAACTGACTTAATAACTGTACTCTCATCATCAGTTGTCAAAGGGGTGACAGCTCCCAGTAGACGTCTTGGCTGTAATGAGCTCTTGGCTAAAATTTTATTTTTGAATTGGGAGTATAACTGCGCAGCTTGCTGCTCTGATGCTTGGACATCTTTTCATTTCTTCTCTACATACATTTTTCCCTCCACAAGCATTTGCTCACAAGCCAGCAAAGTCTTCGGTCTCAGTTCTTCTTTTCTTTGTTTTATTTTAGATCCACACTCCTTTCAGCATTTGCACTGTCAGTCAGAGCAAGTTGCGCTGCTTTTGGCCATTCATCTGTGGTAACAAGGAGAAGCACAGAGTGGTGACATCCAAGTTGGTGCCAAGCAAGGCACTCTGGCACAGTACATCATTGGCAGAGGCTACAAGTACTAAATAGTAGTAGGTACATCTTTATGCTGCTGTGACTATTTTGCTTCTGGTTTGAGGTTTCATAATTTGGACTTCTCCACACTGCAAGAAACTAAAGATTTACGATTCATCTTATCTGCTGCTAAGCTTGCCCTGACTTTTTCTAACTAATATTGCCTTATAATAATTTATTTTGCCCAGGAAAAAAAGAGGGATTTTGTAGTATGCTACACTGGCCAAAGCATAGATCTGAAGGGACTGTTTGTTCACACTTTCTTACCTACCTAAACTCTGCTTTCAGTGAGGTCTAACATTCTGGGAAGAAAACAAAATTGATATTGCAAAATTATTAGCTTTTGAGTTGTAGTCCAAAATGTTTAAATAATGGGTAAACCAGTTTTCTTTTCAAGAATTTAAATTACCAATTTATTAAAAAGAGAATAGCTGGAGTTAATTAACAAAATTCTGTTAAATTCTTCATAATATATGGAAAGGATATTATATACCTTCATAGATCTCATCCTTTGAAAGGAAACAATTTTTACTTTCTGAGGTTTCTCCTTTCATTCAAACAGAAGATAAATGTGTTCCTTCATTTTCCAAGACTTAATAATTCATTACATTTTTTTGTACTTACATGGCAATATTAAACACAGCAACTAATAACTTCTGAGGGTTATTACCGTTTCCTAGATAAAACAGGTTAATTAATTCCCTGAGGGAACTAATGAGTCTGTGCTTTTGGTATAATCATGTTAATTTTCTGATTGTGAAGGTACAAACAAGAGAACAAATAAAATAATAGATCTTCTTAAAATGCTGATTGATTATGTAAAATGCTATGTTTGTTAATTGCATGGTCAATTTCATGCTGGCAGTCTCTGTTCAGAAGGTAACAAAATTAGTTTACCTGGGTAAATTCGTATCAGTACTGACTCCTGTTCAAAAGAATCTGTTGACATTGCTTGATGACAAAGGAATACTCTATTTTCATGGAAAATTTTAATCAATCAATTTTGTTTCCATGGGCTATTAAATTATCTTTTTCTGATGGATTTATAGAAGCCGTAGCAGAAATTCATTAGTTCACACTGACAGACCTAAGAAAATATATCCTGACTGGTTTTACCTTCCAGTGTTGTCTTATAAAGTTAACGGATGTTTACTGGTATTGTATCAAAGTTCTCTAACATTTAGGTTGTTATGCATCGTTGACAATCAACCAAGTTAAATCTTTCTTCACAAGAACTAAATCCTATCAAACAGCAGTCTTAGGCTTGGGATACATCTTGTAATTTATTTTTTCAGACTGGCTAGATCTTTAAGTACCTTGAGTGCTCTGATGAAGAACTTAATTTAAAGTACCCTACAGTGTTTTAAGTGCTACCTGACTTGAGAAACACACTACTACATTTTAAATTCTTCTAATTTTGAGTAAGATCATCGTTTTCATTTATTCACATAACATAGAATAGAGAAATAAAAATTCTACCTAAGATCAATGCTGTAGAACAACTCATTTCCTGAAGAGTCAGCTTGTAATAAAAAACATATAATAAACATTAAAATGAAATATATTCTGACCAAAATTCATGTTCTGCCAGTAGAGAACAGACGTTTACCAGTTATTTTTTGCTTCTAAGATATTATTTGAAAGTCAGAGGATCTTTTAGCATTTAAATTAAGAAATAAATGCTGTCTATATAATTGCTTATGTTTTGTTACCCCTCTAGACTAAGTTTATTGCTTCTGTTGGCACCTTTTGAACTACAAGCACACATTTTAACACTACTGCATTTGCTGCTTCAATTTAAATGAAAACAAGTGGAAATATCATCATTTAAGAAGTTCTCCAGTTGTTAGAAAGAAAGGGATGTTTTAATGTGGACAACCTCCTTAAAGCTAATATAAATTTAAATTCGGAAAAAAATCTTGAAACCTGAACTAAAAGAATGCATCAAGTTTTAAACGACAAGATTTATAATATATTTTTTCTTCCCTATTGTTTAAAGAATGAAACTTTTTTGGTTTTCAGGTCTCCTTACTTTGACATATCTCCTTGCAAAATGCACCACATAATATTATAGTTTTCCAATACCTGGTATTTATATATGCTCCATAGATACCATAAACACTCACACATTCTCATTCTAGATGCTCTTTTCTTGCAAAATTGAACACAGTTCACATGTTTACTGTGTTCTTTGTGTTTTCTTACAATGCAATTACCCAAGAGATGACTTTACTTCTTCTTTCCATTTAGTGAAACACCAGTTTCACTAAAATCTATTAAGATTAACTAAAAATCTAGTAGGATATTTTGGTTTGAAAAGAAAATTGTTGCATTGTCTGAATTATAAATAGAAATGCAGTGAAATCTCAGTGTAAATAGTGTGAAAGTCTGACAAAATAGTACCCTACTGTTTTAGGAAGGCAGAAAATTAAATGGCTCCTAAGTGAATCTCAGGAGACAGAACCATGCCAGAAGTATTTGTCCATACTTACAAAAGCCCCAGTTAATATGCTCAGGAGAAATTTGAAGAAAAAGAAGGCACTTCCTTCTAAGACGGAAGGTGCTTCCTTCCTTCTTGCACTTCTACAAGAAAGGACTCGGCAAGAGCTGACTGGGTTCCCACTCAAGGGAGAGACAGAGCTTTACCTCTCTGACTTCCCTGCTTTGCACCCTCTGGAGGTGACATCTTAAAAGCTCAACCAGCTTTGGCTCATCTTTGTGAATACCAAGCTGCTCTATGAAGCTGAAGCCCCTCAAATTCCATTGTTTTCTTTTCTGTGTCTTCTTGTGATCCACAGCTGTCTCTTCAGTTCAGTATGAAATTCACATTTACTAAGCTTTGTTTACTTTGTTTTTCCAAGGAAGAATATTTACAGTAATTTCACGATTATAAGCCGCACCATTTTGACTAAAATTTTGGTCCGAACCCGAAGTGCGGCTTATAATCAGGTGTGGCTTATATATGGACAAAGAAGGAAAAGTTGCTGTTTTAGTTTGGAGGACAGGTGTCTGCTAAGAAAGGCAGGAGCTTCTCCTTGAAATGGAGAATGTAAATCCCCTCCCTCCAAATTATTATAAATTTGAAATCAAGGGGCTTTCAGGCAAAGATATGGGAATTAGGAAGAACAGTTCTTTACTAGGGAAATAAAAATAGACATACATTACTACAAAGAAATAAACTCCAAACCTTGACAAAGTCAGAGTACAACCTGACACCCCGTCAGGCAGGGTGTTGGTAGCAGTCCCATTAAA
>PYHW01010717.1:12769046-12779617 GCA_013186435.1 Turdus rufiventris | reverse complement strand
CAGTTGGAGCAGTGCTCCTGTACAAGGTGCAGTTTCCCTCTAAAGGTCCAGTGGTGATGTGGAGAAATCCGGTTTTCCTCTGGAGTTCTGTGGAGAAAGGGGCTACCTTAGTGTCCCAAAACCTCTGTTTTTATTTTGGTAAGAAATGTTGGGCTCTTCCCCTTGGCTGGAGCAACTTTCAATGGGATGCAGTAATTTTATCAGTCCCACAGTGGGACTCAATGGGCCATTAGCAGAAAATGACTGGCTGGAGGAAGGATGGGTTGTGAAAAGATAAAGAACAATGCCCCGCCTGGTTTCAATGGAAGGCCCATTAGCAGAATACCTGCTGTGGAGATAAGGATCACTGCCCCCATCCTCAACAGATGGTGATAGACTAGATATCGTTTATCACACTCTGTATTGTAACATATGGCTTATAATCAAGTGCGGCTTATATATGGAAAAAGAATGAAAAGTTGCTGACACCCGGAAGTACGGCTTACAATCAGGCGCGTCTTATAACCATGAAATTACTGTGATTTTCTTAATATGGGGATGATAGTCTACAAGTGAACTCATATGCTTAACTTTTGATTCTTACCCATTTAGACATGTAATATTATGTATTTTTTAAAATTTAACCTGCTTTTACCTACTGCTCTATCAATCTTTCAAATTTCATAGTGTTCTTTCAAGAGAAAGGTAAGAATCTGAACTTCTGGTATTAATTATATGTATGTGTTACAAAGTCCTTTCAGTTTCTTATTCTACTGTACTACTGTCCACTGCATCAATATTTCCCATAACAATTTTCTTTTCCATATTTATTCTTTTATAATCTTTTAATCTGTGACTGGCATTTCCTTTTATGAATAGGTATCTTCTGTTTGAATATTTCAGATTTTATCTATATTTCATGAATTAAATTATCTTATTACTTGAATTAAATTTTCTATATTACATTAATTATATCGATTCCTGAGTAAATGTCTGAATTTCAAGTATTATGCAAATATAATGCATTTACTGAGCTGTGTTTCAATGCTGTTATAGCTTAATAACCTTACAGCCAGTTAAATCTTCCGTTAATTTGAAATGACAGGTGATCCTCATATTGAACAACTTAATAGGACCTGTATGGTATAAGAAGACACGTGAAAGTTCTTGCTTATGGAAAATATTTAGCTGTTTTTCTTAATGGTGCATATATTTACCTGGTTATTCTCACAGTAAATTTTAGATTCTCTTGGAAATCCTGAGGCAAATATCTTTATGTTTGACAACAGCAAATTTTGTTGGATTGTATTTGGAGATATAAGATTGTGATTTCACAATACTGTTTCATGTCATCTCTGCATTACTTGCCTGTTAGTTTCCTAATCAGTAGTAGGTTTCATGTAAAAGGATAGAAAAAAAAGAAACCAGGAGGGATCTCAGTTTTAGCTTGTGTACTTTTCAACATGTCATTCTAATCTTAAGCTCTTGGAATGTGGCTTTTATAGTTGTATTTCATGATAGAGAAGAAAACCTTAGCATAACCTCTTTCTTGAATTTTAATGGCAGATAAATAAATTCTGGAATAACAAGAGAAGTCAAATTGGAAATGTCAACACTCTAGGCTATGTCTTTAAGTTTGATGTTTCCAGCAAAGCTTCTTCAATTCCTTAGCAAAGAGAGAAGTTGCATATTTACACCAGAAAGAAAATAAAAGCAACAATGATTTCCACCCTCAAGAAGCTATGTAATATTTTGTAAAAATTTAATTAGGCTCTTGGCAATTTTTGTTAAAGTACTACAGGACAGTTTTGGGGTTTTTGAGATATCGCAATGGGTTTGAACTTTCCAGCTGATTTTTATATGAAAAATAATATTCCTTTTCCTACATGGATCACTTTATTCAACTTACTATTGTAGTGCTGTGAACTAAACAATTCTTTGTTGTTTGTATGGATCTTAAATTACTTGTTTCACTATGGCAATACACACTATCTGCTCCCTGAAAAACAGAAAATCAGCAAATCCCAGAAAATCGTGAAAGCTTGATGCAAAACCCAGACTTAAATTATGTGACAATTTAAGGTCAATAATGCCTGAGTGTGGAATTACCCAGAGTGGTGCCAAGAGCTACTCCAAGAACCAAGCAAAATAACAATACTAGATTTGTGTCCTTGTTTTGTGAGCAAGGGTATTTATGCTTTCCTAAGTTTCTTTTGAAAATTGAATATGTAAGTGTAAAGCTAGCAGTCTTGATGCTGAAATTTATCAACTAGAATTATGTGATTGTGTCAATACAAAGCTTCCTAAGTACAATTTGAATTTATGGGCTTTCATTAGTCAAGTGGAAGAATGTTGAAACCTGATGTTCTATAAATCAATGGCAAATATTTTGTTAAATGTCATAGATTTAATTAAAAATTGCACATTTTTAGTACTGCTTCAGATTTTCTGATATTCACAAATGTACAGAATGTCATGGCTTCTGTTCTTTAATCATTTGGGGAAAATAGTGATGTTGGTTAATAAAGTGGAAAGATATTTTGTTCTTAGGGGGAAACATTTTTTGGCTCAGCAAAGATAATTGCAAGTCATGCTATCAGGATTTATTGACTTGAAGTCCACAAAAAATACAGGTTTGAATTATCTCTGCTGGGAACTGCTTTAAAAGGATATTATGGTTATTAAAAGTTGACAGATTTAGTCTGAGAACTGTACCCAAACAGAAAATTGTAGAATTACATTGTTCAGACCTGCTGAGGGCTATTCAATTGTGGTGACACTGATTATTAGATCTGTCTGTTCCTTTTTATGTGGTAAACTTCACACACTAAATTATACTGCAGGAAATTTTCAATATTTTTCAAGATATCTAAATTACTGTTAAAATTATATATAATTTGCTGCATGTATAGTGGAGTTATCTTCCAAGATTACTTGTTTCTACTGCAGAATGAAAGTGTCTTGCTCACTTTTACTCCTGAAATCCCAAGTTTTAAATATTTATTTTTTTAGTATAAAATTATAGGCCTAAATTAATATTTTTTTCTAGAAAAGGAGAGTAGATAGAGTAACTAGTGGCTGTATTTGGTTCTCAGTGTTGAATTCAGTTGAAAGTAATATATTTCTATAAAAAAGACAAAAATACAAAAAATAAACCCATCAGAATCCATCAGCATGTTCTATTGTGCTACAACAATACTACATCAAATTGCTTTGCAGACAAATGCAAAATAAGTGTATCTGAAAAATGCTACAAAAATGGTTGATCTACAGAGTTGCAAATATATGCACTTCAGTTATTATTAATGAAAAATGTGTCTCATGGCAAGGATAAAAATTTACGTAAACTCAGGATTCATTAAAAATGAAAAAAAAGGAAGAGAATTGAAGATTTAGACTAATTTTTTTCATTAATTAAGAGGGATACAGTTATAACTACTACAGTGCTTCAAAAGTATCAGTTCTTACAGACATCTCTCAGTTTATTGTGGTCAGGTAGAAAAAGAGCAGAAATGAAATGATTCCCAGAAAGGAAAAAAAAAAATTGCTATTTCTAAGAAATGATGAAGCACCCTGCAACATCCTCTGAGATAAAAAATAACAGAAGGGGTCTTACTAAAAACAATATATACTGTGAAATTAGTCCTAGTTTTTAATATAGATCATCTGATCCTAATAGCAAATGAAGTAGTGTTTTGTGAGATTATTTGATGAGTAATCGATGGAATGCGTTTTGTCAGAAAAATGTTATCTTTTCCTGCAGTTTAGAAAATGAAATTTTAGATGAAAATTGTATGTTTGAGGCCTTCAATACCACAAAAGAACCAATGAAATAGAAGAATATAATGCCTCAATGTCCAGATGGAGATCAGTCACAAATGCTGTCCCTCAGAGGTCCGTACTGGGACCAATCCTGTTTAATATCTTCACCAGTGACATAGGCAATGAGAGTAAGTGCACCCTCAGCAAATTTGGAGGTGACATCAAGAGTAGTACAGCTGACACACCTGAGGGACTGGATACCATCCAAAGATACCTTGGCAAGTTCTAGAAATAGGTTTATGTGAAATTCATGGGACTCAACAACACCAACTCTCACAGCCTTTACTCACAGGAGAGGTGCTCCAGATCTCTGATCCTCCTCTAGACTTACTCCAACAGGTCATGCCCTCCTCATGTTGGGGCCCCCAGTGCTGGATGCAGCACTGCAGGTGGGGTCTCACCAGAGCAGAGCAGAGGGGTAGAATCCCCTCCCTCACCCTGCTGCCCACACTGCTTTGGATGCAGCCCAGGACAGGATTGGCACATGTCTGGGTCATGTCCAGCCTCTCACCCACCAGCATCCCCAAGTCCTTCTCAGCAGAGCTGTTCTTGATTTGTTACTCCCCAGCCCCTCTTGATACCAGGGGTTTTCCCAACTCAGGTGAAGCACCTTGCACTTGGTCTGGTTAATCCTCATAGTAATCCCGTGTACCCACTCATCAAGCTGGTTGAGATGTGGTTAGTGATAGGTAGGAAAAGGAGTACAAAACATCCCCTCTTAAGGGACATTATGTATCTCTCGGAAATACTTAAAAAAAACACACAGTTGCTTTTTAACATAAGTGTTACATATGTTGGGGGTTTACCTGAGGCATAGAAGAAGCATTAATATATTAAATGAAAACTAAACCCCAGTGTATTTCAGCGTAAAAAAAATCAAAGCTGCAGGTAATGCTCATGTTTCCCTTTTCTGGTCTGTTACCCGTGTCATAGTTTCAGGACAGAACTCAGAGAGAATCTACAAAACCATGCTCTGGCCACGTGTGTGCTCTCAGTGGTCTATTTATGACTCATTAACATAAAATATTGAAATCACTTAAGAAAGAATCACAAGCACTGGAAATTACAAAAAAATCTGTCATATTTGCCATCATAAAACTGGTTATGGAACACTATCTTCAATGACTGACTCATGTACATCACCCCAGACTTACCCTTGCTGGTACCCTTCAAGCAAGTAGGCAGGCTAAAACTCCTGAATTCCTGAAGCACATGTTTCAAGAAGCACATAACCCAGAAAGAGTAGCAATTTTTATCTTTGTTTAGAAGGAACCAGTTATATTATTTATTTTTTATCCTTAATGTAAGGCTCATTATCAAGATCAAATGACTGAAAAAGCAAGACAAAAGGAATTGACAAACATTTTTATTTTTCTATGACAACCTGGTATTTAACTTTATGCACCAAATCTTTATTGTATAGAAATCAGTAGTCCTATTACAGTCCATTGAATGACATGACTTTCAACAATTTGAGACCATATCCCATAACTCTGAATTAAATACTTTTGTCTTTCTGTCTTTAATTTCAGTTTCTTCTCCACTAATATTTTCTTCCAGGTGGAAAATGTGCCACTCCACAATCTGTTTTCTTTTAAATCTTCAGCTTCATTTTAATCTTTTATACCTTGCTAGAAACTTATTTATTGCATTGCATAAATGAAATAGCATCTTCAGGATTTTTCTTCCTCTAACTTTTAAATGTAGCAATAAAGCCAGTTACTTATAGTGTAGCTAGACATTTGTATGTTTACTACTTAAAATTCTATTACACTCCCAAAATGTGATGTACACAGATTCTTCTCTTAGTAATCTACTTTTCTGTTACTACAGTCCTTGTTGCAGCCATTCACCTATGGGGTTTTTTTATTTTATTTTTTATATTGCCAATCCAAAACCCAGGAAAATGTGTAAGCAAAAACCACTAAGCAATACATTAATTTGACATAGCTATCTTTATTTATCTTTTTCAGCAATTTGGTGAGCAATCAGCTACTTAACAGTAAAACTCTAAGCACTTCTACAGGCATCTGACAGTTGTCTGATTTAAAATTTTAACACAGATCCTGGAAATCAATTTTTTCCTTGCTCAGATTTAAAAGTTTTTTTAGAAGAGCAGATATATATTGGAAGAAATTATTATTAATATCTCTTAAGAAGAGTGATTTCCATTCCTGGAGTTTAGTGCACCTGCCTACAGGTCTTGGTGATTTTTCTTTTCCTCACATAGAACCTTTAAAATGTAGATTGAGTTATAAAATTAAACATTAAAAAATAGATTTTGTGGCTATGTACAGAAGAGGACAAAAACCCAGAAGAAAACCCAACATCTGCAGGATGTCTAATTTACTAACCTTTTTGCTGATGTCTATTTTAATTTCTGGAAAAAAGTCCTTTGACCCAACTGAATTCATAAGACAACTCAGAACTAAGTTCATCTGAAGTGAAAAACACAGTATTACTATCACTTCAGGTTTAATACTGAGTACATCTCTGCCAGCTTACATGTTTTGTTTACTTCTGTGCTACACTAAAAGATTAGTGGATATAGGGAAGAAGAGGGACAGAGGACGCACATAAAGTTATTGGTCACATAGTAACAAATGTCCTTGTGACTGATGAACGTTAATTCTAGAAGGTAAAAGGAAACTTATACAGTGGCACACCAGTGTAACAGTCGGTAATCTTGGTATCCCTGGACATTGTGCACCTTTGGAATGGGAATAGCATTGCACTGCTGTCATATTTTGATCCTACTTGAAGAAAACAGGAAGGACTTGTCATGTGTGTCTTGAAGTGTTGTCCCACTCAGAACTGAATTCTCAGTCGTAAACACTTTTAATTTCATGTATCTACAGTGACAAAAATGTTTGGGTTTTTTGTTTGTTTGTTTGTTTTTGTTGTTGTTGTTGTTTGGGGTTTTGTTGCCTTTTTTTTTTTTTTAAGGTAGAAAATATTGACATGATTTAAACGAAAAAGTAGTCCACAAATAACTATTACATGATATCTGAAAAAATCTTGGAAAATACTATGACCAAGTTGTCTATCTTCTGTGTCTAAAGAGCATTGAGCCAGTAAAGTCTAATCTTAAGAGAATTAAGAAAGGGATATTATGTATACTGAATGTATACTTTTACCTGAGATTTTCCAGATTTGTGTTCTGTGTTTATATATGAGAAGCAATCGGCTGATCTGAATTTTAATTATGATCCCTTGCAATGGTGAAGTATTCTGAGAATGCCAACAAATAAACTTAATTAATTTAGCAATTTTAAACCCAGAGAAAAAACACTGCAACAATGTTCCTCTATTCAGATGCTTATTGTGAATGCAATTAGGGAATAATGCTAAATTTTCATGCCATGGTTCATGTCCTTTTCATCAACCATTTTCACACCTTTGAAAAAATAAATAATCAAATACCAATTATGCAACGAAGTATTCGATTTACATTTGCTAGATTCAACTAGTTCTGATTTATTGCTGCCAGATGTTTTTGACAAGCAGACCAGAACTGCAAACATTCATCATTTTTAATGGCATTATTTCCTTTTAAATTTTGTTTTTAGTACAGTATTTCCCCAAAATATAAATTTTATATTATTTCCAACAGATTTTAAGACTGTGATCCCAAATAGAATTTAAATATGAATTTTTGAAACAGAAAGCCTGAGTGCATTTGTTTCAAAACACTCTACACAGGGACAGAAGGAATTTATTTTCCCAGATATATGAAAAATATCTGTTTGGAATAACTGATGTCTGAGCATTTATGTTTTGTATTTCCTTATATAAGTTGAATGTGAATAAATTAGTTGTAAAATGGGAGTAAACATGGAAAATCACTTTTCTTTAGCAGCACAACCCTAAAGTAAAAGTCAGGCTCTTTAAAATTAATCTTATTTGAATTATCTTAATGTCACAAAAATTAAAAATAAAAATTGAACTTTTTTTCCTGTAGTATTTTAATATTAATTTTAATTAAAATAAATATTGTTGAATTTTCACTACCACTACAGAGATAGGAGGAGCATTTTCAGAATAAATTAAAATTAATCACAGAAATATCTGATGAATCTGTTTCATAAAGCATGAGATTGTGTTTTTTAAAGCAGGGAGTTCCTTCATAATGCGTTATTTTCAACAACCCTTTTAAATGACAGACTGGTCAGTCATTTTATTTTGGCCATTTTGCAGGTGTTTTTATAAGGCAAAAACGCTGACCTTTAATTGACATTAACAATTCCAATGATTGATAGAGGGTCTTAAATTGTCCACTAGAAATACTTCTTCTTCAGCTCATACATCTGAAAAATAGAAAATTGCCTGGTTTGCCAATTAGAGGTGTTATTATAACAGAAAAAGATGAACAGAGCGAAGACACTGTAAATGTGATTATAGGTGGTGGATAACAGAGACTGCAAATAAGGCTGTGAAATGCTTTCAAGTGTAACCAAAATGGTTTTCTGCTCTAAGACTAAGTATACAAAAATTGTTCTCCTATTGTGAAATGTTGTCTTTTTTTATGTACTCTTGCAGTCCAAGGAGAAACTTGAAACCCTGCCAGGAGCTGGCCTTTGCATCTTTTGCTAACCTTGTTAAAGCACCATCATCATCAATCAAATTTGCAATGATAAACAGATCACCATTCTGAATGCCTTCCTGGACCTTAACAGTTTAAATATTGGACTGCTGTGTCCATACTGACACCATAAAAGATTTCTTAGTTCACTGTGCTAAAAACTCCAAAGAGTCTAATATTCTCTATTGTTCTATGAGGCGACAGCAAGAAAACATTTCCTGAGAGGAAAACCGGCAAGTTTGGAACATCAGTGTTCCCAATAAACCACAAGCCAGATACTTAAGGTGAGTTAGTGTTTCTCAATCTGTGGCAGTCACTAACGTGGCAGAAGGTACTTCCTAAAATAATCAGTACATTCTGGCACAAAGAAAAAAAACAAACAAAAGAATCTATTGCTGTGCTCATTTTACAAAAAATGAGAGAAAATGAATGGAAAGGGAAACCTAATTTTATTTAATTGTAAGTAAAAGCATTTTTAGCAATGTCCCAGAGGATGGCTCCTGACCCTGCCTCAATCCTTGAGGTATAGCAAGAACTAAAAAAAAAAAAAAAAAAAAAAAAAAAAAAAAAAAAAAAACAAAACCAAAAAAAACCAGTTAATAAAATAAAATAGATGGAAGGCCACACTCCATAAAGCAATTCCTCCTCTTATTCTAGCAACTGGATCAGTCTAAATCAAAGATTGCACCAAGTCTAAACCTTAGCTGGGTGGGGCCAGGACAGGTCACAGGAAGGAAGGTAGGGGGTTGAGAGGTGCTGCAGTGCCCAGCATGGATATGTCATGATGGAAGTGTTAGGCTACTTTAAGAATCATCATAGGTATTAACGAAAAAAAGCAGGTTGATTCAGGATGAATTTGAAAAAGTGTGGCTTTGTGACAGAGCTTGATGGCAAGGTTCATTCTGTTAATTCCTACTTGGATGAATCAGGAAAATCAGATTAGAATAAATCTAGAATGATTTACACAGACAGCAGAGGTGCAAAAGGGTGCAGAGGATACAGATACAAAAAGTTAAGGTTGCAAAAGGATTTGTTTAGTATCACTTAATAATTGAACACTTCACTACTTAAAATATGATTCAATAAGATTTGCTATAACAGTGACTTAATTTTATAACTCACGATTACAAAACTCATACCTTTATTAATCCACACACAGGAACAGAGATGTTAAAAAAACAGGTAGATGTGGTGTTTAGGTTGCACAGGTTGACACAAATGAGACTATTGATGTTTCCCACAGGAGGCATCTGCAAGTAGCAAAACCACAGCCCCAGAAGTGAGGAACTAAACCTTGCCTGTGAGGGAGAAGTGATTTACCACCATTCTGTATGTGGTGCATGAGATTAGAAATTTTTGAGAATAATTATGAAGCACATTTAGCAAATTCATAGATATTTATTAACTCTTTGCCTGTCCCTAGGACCATGATTTCTCTGTTGCTAAGTTGATGTTGATCCTAATCCACTGGCTGTAGGTTAATTTTATATCCTTAAGAAATCAATATAACACTTCACTTCTAATTTTGTTTGAACTGCATGAACCAAACATTTTTCCCATAATCAGAATTTCTTACGTGTCTTCAGTAGTGGTCAAGAGATCAGGTAACAGCTTAGTTTGCACAGTAGCAAGGGTGGATGTTCCTAGAATATGACATGGTTTTGATAGAAGGCAATTTGATGCCAATCCATGAAATTACTTATTGTCAGGCAGCTTTTCCTAAAATATGATAAATAACACAAATATGATGATCTTCAAAGAATATTAATTCAAATTGCAAAGCCAAACATTCAAAAATTGCCAAAAGATAAAATAGCATAATACATTCTAAATATTAAACTAAAGATAAAGACTTAAGTAAGTAAAATAAGAGAAATTTTCTAATTTCAGCATTTTCTAATATAATGATCATAACTTGATCCACTTCACTATTCTACTTATAGGAGGAATTCTATTTCCTTATGGCTATGACTTAGTTTGGTGAACAGGTGTCTGCTAAGAAAGGCAGGAGCCTCTTTTTGAAATGGAAAATGTAAACCCCCTCCCTCCAAATTATTATAATTTTGAAATCAAACGGCTCTCAGGCAAAGATTTGGGAATTAGGAATAACAGTTCTTTTCTAGGAAAATTAAAATAGAAATACAGCACTACAAAGAAACAAACTCCAAACCCTGACAAAGTCAGAGTA
>PYHW01010717.1:12749587-12768882 GCA_013186435.1 Turdus rufiventris | reverse complement strand
CACAGTGGGACTCAATGGGCCATTAGCAGAAAATGACTGGCTGGAGGAAGGATGGGTTGTGAAAAGATAAAGAACAATGCCCCACCTGGTTTCAATGGATGTCCCATTAGCAGAATATCTCCCGTGGAGATATAAGGATCAGATAAGGATCACTGCCCCCACCCTCAACAGATGGTGATAGAATAGATACCTTTTTATCACATCTTGTATTGTAACCCAAGACAGGCTATTACCTAGCATCTTAAAAAATCGATCACAACATGAAATGAAAATTCCCTCTATGTAATAGTTACACTCAACCAGAAGAATATTTGATGAAAGTCTATTCAACTTAGTGCCTTGAATGTATACTTGAATGTGATCAGTCTTTGCAGCAAGCTTAATTAAGGCAAAGCTAATTAAAATCTTTTCCAAAATCAGAGCAAAGAGAAAAAATATCTAAATGGAAAGCATTGTATCTCAGGTTTTTTTCCAGTAATGTTTGCATTATAGTTGCAAAATATCTCCTAAGGAATCTATAGAGATTTGGTAGAACAGTGAAACATGCTGAACATCCTTCACTTATATCAGTTTCTAGATAAAGTACTTCAAGGACAAAGGAATTTTGCATTCCTTTTTCTGATCTTTTTATAGAATCCTCAAACTCTGTTTTTGTTCACTCTTGTTTTCTAATTTTTCTTAAATTGTAATGTGCTTTTGATGATGTCCTTGTTGAGCAAGAAAAAGGGAATAAGGGAATAAAAAAGTATTTCCTCCTACTGATCATCTCAACTGCACTGGACTCCTTCAAACTTTAGCTGTCATGTCCAAAAGTATGCTCTCCAATAATCCTGTTAGCTTTCTTGCCATGTTTTGAACTCTACTCACCTCTGAATTTACTTTTTCATGGAGCCTCCAACATAACATGCCTCTTCAGGAGGCAATCTCTGACCCTGCTTTAAAATGAAAATAATTTGAAACAGATAATTTTTGCCAATACTGTCTACAGAATGTAATTATTTCTACTTCTCTCTCTCTCTTTTTTTTTTTTTTTTTTTTTTTTTAACTACTGCGGTTTATGTAGGAATAAATACCCTACAGGTTCTTAACTTGTCTAATGAAAGTGTGACTTCTTTGTCACCTATCTTTACTCTAAACCTTCTTGCAATATTCTGATGAACATGATCAACATGATTGCATCCTCAGCAGCAGCACTCATAGATATTCCCAAGAAATTTTTCTTATTAAGTCATAGAATCAGTTGTTTAATAATAGAAGTCTACAGAATATAGAAATGTAACATAGTTTACATAATAAACTAAATCACAGGTTTAAGAGCCCATAAAGTTTCTTCTAATTTCTTGGGAGTAATAAAAGGGAAAAGTGCCGTAATAAACTAAACATATGATGATTAAGCAACTTTGGACTGAACAAGTTCTCTTTCTAATAACTTGCATTATTCACATTTTGCTTTGTAGCATATTTATTTAAATTTTTATGACACTGCATAATCATGCAGAAGAAATTGAATTACTTACATACACTTACATGAAATCTAAGCTCAAGTACAAATATAATTACATAACTGACTCTTGTAATTATATGGTCATTATGGAACGAAGAAAGTATTTTACAACTTTAATAACGTTGATTTTATTTCTCTTTATTTAAGAACATTTAAGTAAACAGAATATGTGAGATAATTTATACTACAGAAATATTGTTCTCACAATTTGACAGCATGAACAGAAAATTAATCAAATTTTGTCATGATTCTGATTAAAAATATTCATTTTACTTGCTGACAGATATTTCAGGTAATGGTACAAAAATAAGTAAATATTTCTAGTATTAACATTTATTTTTCTCCACTTCATCTTTCTCCTTTTCCATCTCATATCACTACACATTTATAATTCCATTTTATAATCAGGAAAAGAGCTGAAGAATGTAACTGCTATTTTACTTCTGAAATAGATAAATTTAGGGATTAAAGAATGAAATTTGGACAATAAAATTGCTGCCCCTCTTTTTTTTCAGGAAATAGCAGGTTATATATGAAACTTCAGTTCTTTTTACTTTGGAAGTAGAGGCTTATTTTTATTAATTAACCAAAGTATACATTCAGTGCTAATGTAGAGATGGATTTCTGAAGGCAGGATCTGTTTCTCCTGTCTCTATCCCCACTATGAATGGTTGAAATTTGTAAAATAATCATTGACATCGAACTCTCAATGGTGTGCTTTAAGGCTCAGATATTAAATTGATAATCAATAGCTTGAAACAAATCACAGAAAGCAACTGATTAAAACATACACGTACTGCAAATATGTCACTACAGATTCTCATAGCAAGTCCACATTTCTGTAAAGATTCCTTAGGAAGATATTTTCCTTCTGAGTTCCTGTTAGCTGTATTAAATGTTTGGGTTTTTTTCCAGCTGCATAAAAATCTTCCCCTCTGTTCTGCACTATGTAAGTGAAAAAATGGCTTAGTACAGGTGTCTCTAAAACACATTATATTTACTCAAGAGCTTTGAGTCTTGAAAATAACTCGAGTCCTAAGAGACATTTTCTAGTGTGTATGAGCTCTTTCAGGGCTCTGTGGAAGCAGAAAACTGGTTCATAAAAAGATGAGTGATGCGACAACAACTCTAAAGGAAGCTTCATGGGACATATAACTCAGATCCTGCAAGTCTCATTTAGTGCAAGCACAGAGTAATAGGTTCAGCATATATTCACAGCAAGTGGAAAAATAATGCCTATAAACATTTCCCAAAATGAAGGATCATTTACCTTCCCCATAATTTTGAGCATTTACATGGTGAAGGACATTGCTGGAAAACTTCTTTCTATGTCTTTGAAGATAATTTTCACAGCTTTAACGTCTTACATCTCATGATTTGTTTCACCTACACTATATTGTTTTTATATTAGTATCTCATTGTTTTCAGACAAGAAAATCTTAAAAACTGTTCTTATAAATAAAAAAAAAGATAGCATTTCATAATGCTAATTGGACATTTGAATAACTTTAGCTGATAAGGATATGAAAAACTGCTATCTCCCATGATTTCAAGAACTCACTGAATCCTTTCATAGCAGCAGACTTACTCTTTCTAATGGTATTTACATAATCATTTGGTATAACTATCTGCACTCCTTTTCTGAGGTTCTATAAATTAAATAAAGCATCTGTTATATTTGAAGTCAAAGAACAAACAGACAAAAACTTATTTCCACTCCTTTTAAAGTCTGAAAGTAAAGATAAAAAGCCATTAGACAAAGTTAACCAATTGCCACAATTCATAATTGAAAAATGAAGACGAAGAGGAGGGAAAGATTGTCTTTCCAACTACTGTGTTCAGGATGGCTTTCTATTTTGCAATATTGATTCTCAATCACAAATATTATCACCAAATATTATCACCAAATATTATCTAAATGTCTCTTGCTACTAAACTAATTGGAAAATAATGAACAATTTTTTAGACAGTAACAATTGAAAAACTAAGCATTAGTTTACATACCAAATGAAATGTTATATGGCAAGCAAGATGGTACAATACAAAATTTTTTTTGCCATTGCAGCTTCTACTGATTTTCAAAAAAGCATTAAAATTGAAAAAAGGGGGTCCACTTCTGGGTTATGTCCACTTTTAAAATAATCCTTGATAATAGTTGAGCCATAAAATGGTTTGGGTTGGAAGGGACCTTAAAAGGCATCTAATTGCACCCCCTTCCATGATCCTGCTAGATCAGGTTATTCAGAGGCCCTGGTCTTCAATGGGGCATCCACAACCTCTCTGGGCAAGCTCTTCCAGTGCCTCACCTTTCTCATAGTGAAGAACTTATTCTGAATATCTAATCTAAGCCTGTCTTCTTTGTGATGCATGACCTTCAATTTTTCCTGAGAAATTTAAATATGGGAATGTAAATCCTTGGTAAATGATAAAATTGCAAGTAAAAAATACAGGACTAAAGGAGCAAATAGGGAGTGAGGTTGTTCAGAATAGGTCAGAAGGACAAGGGAATTAAAGATTGTGAGGCTCTTCAGTGTGGAAAATGCTATTAAAAAGTACAAGCAGTATAGTGTTTTTTATTCTTTTTCTCAGCTATAGTAATGGGTTATAGCTAGGCCAAAACATTTTACACTCAAATAAAGTCAGAACCCTTAAATGAAAGAAATTGACCTTGTAAATTTATGATAGTCAGAAGATACTTATGACAGAACGTTTGTGACACTTACTGTGCAAATTAATACTCTGATCTTACAGAAGTCAAACTACAGAGCATTATAAGCACAATAATCCCTAAATTTAAAATGAAACTAGTCTACTTTCAGGAATTGAAAACAGATGAAAGATGTTATCTGATACTAATTCAGAGAGTTATGAGACGTCAGTTTTCTCTGTTGCTTTCTAATTATACATAGAGGTGCAAGAAAAACATTAGGATATAAGTTGAGTGCACAAAGCGGGGACAGTTTCTGTCTAACAGAATTTGTTAAGGTACAACTTCCAACTCTCCGTGTTAGAACAAAGCAAGTTTATTTAAAATGAAGAGCAGCTTACTTGTCTTTGCTCTTGTCTAAAAGCAGACATTGAAGTACAATTATCTAATCCAAGATGTAATTCTAAGTCCAAGTGACCTGTAGAGTGGGTTAGGAGTCCCATGTATGTGTCCTAATTATTTGTTAGTTCAATCGTACATCACATTTCAATATGACTAGAATGATATATGTTAAATGTTTAAAAGTTGTTAATAAGTTAATTGCCTTCCTTCTTAATATCTAAAGAATAAATTTCAACTATTTACAAGCAGCAGGGAATAGTTGGTTGGCATCGGAAGACACTGTATTGCTTTTACAGCTTTGCTTTTGAAAAGATGATTCATTGAATTAGGACTAAGGTCTATTTGAATTCTTGTTTTTAGGAAATTCTCTGCTTTTCTCTGGTATCACAGTTCCCCAATGTGTACAGCTTATTTCACTGTTTAAGGAAAGCAACCAAGGAGTTCTTGGAGTGAGGAAGTTCAGATGCAGGCAAAAGGGTGGCTGCTGGAACCTTAGAAAGTACAGGCAGCATGAACATGAGCATCACTGTGAATTGAAGCAGGCTCTGCTCTCTCACACACTGCCCATTTACACAGTAGAAAAGGAGAGTAAATTATTCCTGGGAACAGTCCTTATCATATACCCAACATTTTCATCCATTACTGATGGACACAACAGAGGCCTCAGGTTTATTTGCAGGTGGATTGATTGTCAGAGGACATCTGAGCAGCTGTTTTCTGGTGGACCAGCACTGAGCAATGACATACGAAATAGAAAATGTTGGAGTGGCTCCAGTGCATCAGTTCACAGCTCAAATAGGTGGTCTGCTGCAGACAGGCACAAGCAGTCCTGTCAGCCTGACCTGTCCCATAAAACTGCGAATGTGATGCATTGAGAGTAAAGGGCTTCTGCAGTCCTGGGTCAGAAACAGCCTCCACAAAATGCCAGACAATCTAAAACCTTATTCAGAACTCAGGAACCTGAGGTTAATACTTTTTCTCCGCTGCCCATAGGTCTCACAAGTTCCATGGAGGAAGCCCTCTCAGGGCGCAGCACTAGACTGTGCACAGCTTTTCCATCTAATTTTGGTTATGTTTGCTTGAGGAAGGGAGGAATTATGTGCTGTGCTTTGAGCCAGTGGTCAGCCCCTGGCAGGCAGAAGAACAGCTTCAGAAAGCCATGGTTTTGATGGGGAGATGTTTCCAGTGTCACCTGAGCCCTCCCATTTCCACTTCAAATGATGAGTTAAGCTATTCCCACTAGCAAAATTTTTTTTTCTAGGCATGCAGATTTTGAATTGAACATTCAAAATCTGTTTCCCACTTTCTGATTTACTAAAATAGCAAATAATTCATGTCAGTGACTTAGACAGAAAATGCACATGACCATTTCTTCTGCAACTTGTCAAAAATGAGAAAACAGGAGTTGTTATTTTCAGGTATCTCTGTAGCTGTAAAGATATATTTATTTTTCTTGGAAACTAGTATTTGAGTGTTTTAAAGAAAATAGACTTGTAAGCATTTTGATTGTTTTTCATTTATGGATGTTTCATCACCCAAAATAACAGAACAATGTCATGCTTGAATAATCTTTCTACAGAAGACCATTAGAATGAATTTGTTTTACACAGCTCCTTACAGAAAGTTGCTCTAAAATTTTGCTTTGAAACAGAAGAGAAATAAATCTTATTAAAATCCATTGCTAAACACTGTCAGTTTTATAACTAGGATATGATTATGTAGCTGAGCCACTTACTCCTAGTGAGTTTTTTGTATACATAATTTTTTTCTGATTTTTTGGTGAAATGAGATATTCTATACAGTAACGTCAGAATCAGTCACCTCTCCTCCACACACGTGTGAAGGCTTCTTATATGTAACAGACAAAAGAATCACTTTCTCAGAAGAGAGGGGCCAGAGCTCTGGCACAGCTGAGGAGTTGGGTCTGTAGGGATAGGGTGAGACCTGCTGCCCCTCTCTATCCTCCTCCACAGCTTCCAAGCCAATCTCACTGACTAAAATGACTGTACCCTGTATATGCTCATAAGCTGGCCAGGAATCACATGCAGACAAAGACAGTCTGAATTATTTCAGGAGCAGCTTTAGCCTCATTACCAGCCAGTCCCCATTGGTTTGAGATGTGCTGTACATTGCCTTCGGATTTGCCTTTTGCATTGTAAGGGGCTTCTATCTGCCCATCCATGGGCTGCTTTCTAGGTGCAGCTCCATAACCCCCCAACCCAAGCTTCCTCTACACAAAGAGGAGCTGCTTTCTTGTGCAACTGCTCTTGTGTTGTCACTCCCATGGTCTTACGCCTGCAGACTCCAACAGTACTGCTGTAATAGATCTCCTCATCAGCGACTGTAGCATGCAGAGCCTGTGCTTGATTTGATCATGTTCCAGTCAGCAGTAACAGCATCTCCCTCCTCTCTCTTCCCTTACCTTCTCACACAATTCTTGTTTTTAATTTTCATTCAATGTAATTTCCCTGCTAATAAATCTTCATGTATGTGAACTTATCTCAAGCCACTTTAACTACAAGTCAGCATTGTATGTCTAAACAACATTAAACTGAAATTTTCTAACTCACCATATCCTAATGAAATAAAGAAATTTGAGTAAAACACAGTGGATTGTTTCAATGTTTTGTGGTGTTCCAAATGACAACAGCTAACAATCTATCACATCAACACTTGAATTAAAGTTAGACTGTTTATTGTAATTTTCAAATTTTTGAAGGGGTGGATTGTACTGTGTGATACAAATAGAAATCAAATAATGTTATTGGGCATTTCAAGAACAAGTCTATGCATATTATAATTCAACTAATATTTTATAAGATTATATAAATTATATACATATACATTTATGTCTATAAAAGTATATGTATATATATTTTTTATACTTTTTATATATATACTTTTACCTGCCAGTACTATTATTTTAGTTACACATACAGGAAGTCATAAAAGTATTGAGAATCTTATATAGTTAAATACTTTGCTATTTCAGAACCAGAATAAATTTAAGATACTACTTTAAATGTAGAATAAAACAAGTTCTCAGTTAATGGTATAACTAAGTGATAAATCTTATAATGTTAATTTGTTCAATTAATGTGCAGAGAAGGTAAAAAAATCTTACTTGATTCTGTATTTTTAAGGCAATTATGAGCTTGAAATATGTTGATATACATTTTCTGGTACTTGGAAAGAGGAATTAATGCCACCTTCATGTCACTAGCTCTTAAATTTGTAAAGGTTGTTTAACTCAATAGAGTTGCAATTATACTGTGTGACAGGTTATACCATTTTTTTAAAATATGTGAACAAAACCAAAATTCGGTCTGTGTAGCCATTCTTTGAAAAAGAATCTGACATGCCACCTTATTTCTGCCAAAGTAATGAACTGTGAGTTTGGCATGTACATACGTCATATGGTAGATGGTACAAAGAACAAACATTTAGCTGGAAAATTTTCACCCAGCAATCAACATTTCAACCACCAGTCACTTTTGCTTTCATGAAAGCCTATGCTCATCATGCTCAGTTGATCAAAACACATTTTAGAGACTAATAATCATATTAAGGGAAGAGAAATTTTACTACTTCAGGTATTCATTAAGAGCTAATAAATAGTTTTCTAACAACAAATCAAATATTTACCTGTAAAGGTAAATAAAAAAAACCAACCTGTGTTTTCTAAAAATTTAAATTATTTTGAAGTTTCTTATAATTTTATTTATAGTAGTATTATAGCATGAATAATAATGTGTATATTAGTAATAATGAATTATAGTAACTATTATAATTTGATAATAATTTATAATAATTTTACAATTCCTTTGAAACAACATATCAAAGACATTTCTTGAAAGGAGAAAGCAATACTCCTGCTGTAGAACAATACAAGGTACATTTTTAAATGTCTGTATCACACTATGATTATTTCTACAATGTAGCTAAATAATAAAGAATGATAATTCTTAGTAGAGTAATTTATATTTTGATGCCTATTATAGAAGTATCTACTCAAATAAGTAATCTGTTCCAATATTTTTTTCATCAGAAGTTGCTTTAAGTCTCTTTGTCATTTACTTAATCAGTTGTCATTTATATCCCCAGTACCATTATTTTATTCACAGCATTATAAATCCTAGAAATAAGTTTATTTCTTTTCTTTTTAAAAAAATCCTAGTAATAAGGATTTTTCTCTCCAAAACTCATTTTCTGGCTGAATTTCATCTTTTATTTCATACATCATTTACAGCACGCTTCATTTCAACCCCAAAGGCAATATGTAGGTTATAAAGAAAGAAAAAACACAATTGAAAAGCAAGGTCCTTTTATAATTGTGGTCGTGGTTTTGTTTGAGAAAGACACTGGTTACATAATCAAAATGATTACTTTCTGCCTTAAAATCATCTCTAGAATTTTAGTAGGGTGTTTCACAAAGGAATTGTTATTCTGTGAACAGCTCACTGACATACATCAGAAAAGGAAAGAAATGAACAAGTTGACATCCTAATTTGATATTGCATGTTGGTACATTGAAGCCACACAAAGCACAGAAGAATGCAGACACAATACCGTGGAAAGGTCAGTTAAGAATCAAAGCTGTGCTTTGAAAACAAGAAAGGATGTTTGCAGTAGTGTGAGAAGAACTTAACTCCTTTAAAGACAAAACACTCCTGTATCATCTCTGTGAGTGACTTTGTTTCTTGAAGTGTGTAATACCTGATGTCAAAAGTTCAAAAGTCAGGAAATACATTGATTTATGTTAGCCAGTGGTATGTCAAAAGATTTCTTGAAGGAATACCTTATTTATATTTCAGTACATCTGTGTGCACATGTCTGAAGATCAAACTGATACTGCATTCCAAATACCAGGTATTCCGTGACTCCTCAGTAGGCCTTCTGTCCTTACCAGTTCACATGAATTAATTGTTAAGCACAGTTTTGCCTAATACAGCTCACCATTTCAGCAGTTTGAGCTTTTCTCATTGTAAGTTGACATAGTGCTTCCTTGCAAATTCAGCCTGGTTACAAGATAAAGTGAATTGCCTGTCCTTTTGGTTGTAGTCTGCTATAGGGTTCTCTTTTTTACACAGTTGCAGTCAGATACATGCAATATTTAGTAATTCCAATAATTTTAACATAGCACAAAATATATGTTAATAAATAAATAAATAAAATATAAAGCATAAATGGTTACAACTGCCTTAATTCTTAATGATAGGTACTGACACACACAATGATATTTTCAGTTTCCTCCTATTGAATACCATATTCCTAAATTGGTAAGAACCTGTAAAAAAATATTTTGGGATTTTTAAACTGAAAGGGATTGGGTGAATTAATGATCTGAAGACATTGAATAAAATGTCATTCTGTACCTTTAGATATGGTTAGTCTTTAATTGCTTGTGATACTGATGAAATATAGATGAGAGATTTTTGCTAGGAATTCAGTTTTCTGGGTCTAGAATAAACCAACTGTAGTCTTGTTAATATTTTCTGGTAATGTACACTTCAACAGTTCCCGTGCATCGTATCGTCAGTGAAGAGATAAAATTGCTGGACAGCAATGGCATTGAACAGGGATGCATTATGCTGTTGCATCTGTTTTCTCTTTACTGGGGTACTAAACCACTTTCTTCTGGAAAAATAACAGTTGAATTTAAATTAGTGGAAGCAACTGGTAAAATTTCAGGCATTTTGATGCCACTCTTATTGTAAAGTCAAAATCATCACTTCATTAATTAATTACGCATTAAAAACCCAAAAAAACAAAGCTGAATAAATGCATTTCTTATTTGTCACCTTATAAATACATATGGAAGTCTTTGAAAGGAGATCCCAGCAAAGGTGCTAACATTATGCTGGATTATTTAGTAATGTTCGTATGCAACTTTGGGTAGTCAAACACTTTTCCAGAAGTAATCAGAAATGGCCTTAACCAGTCTTGTGAGAAATGTCTTGTGAAGATGATGCATGCTAAAAATACCAGCAGCCACAGACAGTTGTGGTAACCTTCATCGTATATGAGTGGAAAAAAGGTGTAAAATACAAGCTATTACCAAAATCCTAGTAGAGGAACAGTGATGTAAACAGTAAGTGTCACACATTTAGAGAAAAAAAGTCTTTGTAATCCTAGTTAAGAAGTTTATGGTACAGATATTATTGAACAGTACATTATAACAGCAGCTTTATTAAGTGGAAAAGTCTGCAGATAATCATAGTAATGTGCAACCAGCTCTATAGTTTTGACTTTTTCCTGTGTGATGTTCATTTGCTAACATGTTCATGGCCTACTACCATTTTTATTGTAAAAAATAGCTCTGATACAATCACCTCTTTGCGCCCTGATCCACATTTTTTTCTTCTGATACCTTTTTATATATCTCACCTAAAAATAAACCTGCTTTCTTTGCTATGAATGAAGCTAATTTCCATTCAAACACTTTTATTTTTCCTTCTCTGATCTATTTCAAATCCCTTGTGCTGATTGAGCTTTTCACTTTCCTTTCCTTCTTAAAACACTTCTGTGTTTTAAGGTTGCTCTCACATTGAACTTTGAAATAAAGCACTCTTTAGTCTCCATTTGCCTTCATCCAAATCCCTCATTAGTTCACAATTCCTACCTAAAACAAACTGACTGATAGAGTGCAAACTCATTGATCACTGCATGATAAATCATTGACTACTCGTATTAGTCCATTCAGTTTGGTTTCCAAAATATGAAAATTCCATCCTGAGCAAAATGAAGAAATCTCTAGTAGTGTGGAAAAGCATAAGACAAAAAAAAGATTAGCATAAATTAAATGATAAAATTCACTGAAAGTAACAATTACTGCATGTCGTGATTTAGGAATGCTACTCTCCATTTTAGTTCTCCCACTTAGACTTTCCAAACCACACTGCTGCTCACTTGCTTCCTTTTTCGCCTCTTCTGCCCCCTTCGCCCCACCAGAAGGGTGACTGGAGAGAATTTTTGGCACAAAAGACAAAGATCACAGATTGAGATAGGAACAATTTATTGGAAACATCAATGAGATAAGAAAATTAATAGTAACAACAACATTAATAGTAAGAATTTAAATAAAAAAGAGAATGTTTTACGTGCAAAAGTGCTCACAACAGAGCGCAACAAAATCAACAATGGTCATCATATTTCTCACCCCACCATGCTTTTGTTCCGCTCCAAAAAGACACCCCTCACTCCCAGAAAAGAGAGACAGAATCCCTTTTCCCTGCCTCTGGCAGTGACATAAGGCAGTATCAAATAACATGATGTCTTCCCATGCTCACTCCTGCTGATGTGGGCCAGGACCAGGACACTGCTGCAGTTACTGCAGATTTTGAATATCTAGCTTGTAGCAGAGTCATACCCACAAAAAATTTAAAATAATTTCATACTGAGTTAACAGTTTGCCTACCACATTTAAAGAATGATTTCTAAGTGGTTTTCCAATGCATTTATTTAAAGAACTGTTTTGTTGAAAACAAGATTATTGTGTCTCTCAATCTGTGTTTATACTCCTCATACAGCAGGACTCTTATAAGGGAATTTGTGTTCCTCGTCCTCAAATAAATAAAATAACAAAAACCAATCTAAATTTTCATCAATTTAAGTATTCATGATGTTGTAAATTATTTAAGGATTCAAATGTATGTTATGTGATTCTCATTCAAATAATTTAAGGAATTGCTGAAAATCCTCTGCATGTCATTCAAATGAGGATGTTAGTGTAGATAATCTCTCAAAATAAGGATTCTCTTTCAAATTATTTCCCTTCTGAGTATGCACCAACAGACCAAAATGAACTCATCTGCTCAGAAACAATCACTTTTAGTTCATCAGGGGCTGAGACACTGACACAGAGAAACTTTGCATAAAGGTAAGCAACATTCAATGTTTTGCTGGATTGATACACACATAGAAATATTTCAGTTAGAAACCTTTATGCTTCTATTTCTTTCCCCAGCCAATTTATGGAACTTTAATCTTTAGTAAAGTCAATATTAGGTCAATACACAGGAGTCAATGAGTCATTATAATTCTGTATTTGCAATTGCTCCTTAGAGACATTACCTCATTCTGAATTGTAGATTTCAAATCTCGGTTTTCTGTTTATTCAGTCACTGTGAACAACTCTGCATTCATTATGATAAAAAAAAATCTCTTCTTGGTCTATTTCTTTCTGTTCTAATATTACCAGAATATTTTGTAAGTTGTTGCTTTTTTTCTCTCTTAGATCATCTACTATTATGAGTCTACCTAGACAACCCACAAATCATAGTTAACTTAATCTGATATAAAGCAATAACAGTCAGACAACATATATGGCGTTTTTTTTCAGAATCTTCACAGTTTTGTTGGTCAGAAAACCCAGCAGGAAGTTGCAACCAGCATGAAGAACAATTGCTTGAAGAGTAACAGATGATGCCTCATCACAGTACAGGAAGCTGTGTGGTAAATCATCTGGAAATATGTCATGCCACCCAGCAGGAAAACCACTGAACTGAAACTTTTTAGTCTGCCAAAGGCTGCTGCATAGACAAACGGACACAAATACACCAGAGGGATTCAGTTATGATATTCAGAGGAGCTCACTTCCATCAAATGCGAAGCAGCACATTAGAGGTGAAAGTCAATTGCTTGTTTGTATTATTAAACAAGGGGAGTACAGAGAAGAAGTTTATATACAACCTGTTTTGTACTTGCACAGATCATGGCAAGGATGGTGAGGTGGTGGGGTATGGCTGTGTGTTATGGAGTGACTTAATTATCTAGAGCTTAATGATGGTGATGATAGGGTTGAGTACTTAAGAATCAGGGCGAAGGCCAACAAAGTGGGAGTCTGTTACAGATAACCCAACTGAAAAAAAGAGGTAGACCAAACATTCTATAAGCATCTGGGAGAAGTCTTTCGGGAGACTTAACTTACACTATGTTTGCTGTAATTACAACACAACAGAGATGAAACTGCCTAGGAGGTTCCTGGAGTATGTGGGAGGTGGCTTCCTGATGCAGCAGCTGAACAAAACAACTAGGGGAGGTGGTCCACTGCACCTATGTTTGTGAACAGAGAAGGACTTGTGGATGATGTGGGAGTCAGAGACAATCTTGGGCACAGTGATTGTAAAATTGTAGAGCTTTTGATTCTCAGAGGAGTAAGGAGAGGGGTCAGTTGAACTACTGCTGCCCTGGACTTATGGAGGACAGACTTTGGCCTGTTTAGGAGACTGGTTGGCAGAGTCCCTTGGAAGGGCAGAGGAATAGAGGAAGCTGGGACATTCCTCAGGAAAGAAATCTTGAAGATGTGGGAGCCGGGTGTCAGCATGTGCTGAAAGACACTTCAGAGCGGAAGAAGATCAAGCCAGGTTGTGTAAACGGCTGTGACTGGAGATTAGGAGAAAAACCGGAGAGTTTATGGCCATCAGAAGAAGAGACAGGCAACTCAGGAGGACTAAAAGTGTGTAATGAGCCTACTCAAGGAGAAAGGAGGGCCAAAGCCCTTCCTTGTCTCAGTCTTTAACAGTAAGTTAAGCTTTTCCCCAGGATACTCAGGCCCTGAGCAGACAGGGAGCAGAATGAGGCTGCCATAATCCAAAAGGAAATGGTCAGTGACTGGCTGCACTACTTAGACACACACAGGTCTATAGGGCCAGATGGGATCCACCCAAAGATACCGAGAGAGCTGTCAGAACGTCTCACCAAGACACTTTCCCTCATTTACAAGGAGAAATACTGGATGAAAATACTTAAAAGTAATCCTAGTTAGAAAATGTGACATTCATCTACAAGAAGTGTCAGAAGAAGGATCTGAAAGGATCTGGGGAGCTACAGGCCTGTCAGCCTGACCTTGGTGCAGGGAAATGTAATGGAGCAGGTAATCTTGAGTGCCATCACATGGCATGTACAGGACAACCAGGGGATCAAGGTCAGCCAGCGTGGGTTTAGGAAAGGCAGGTCCTGTTTGACAAATGTGATCTCCTTCTATAGCAAGGAAGCTTGCTAAGTGGATGAGGGAAAGGCTGTGAATGTTTTCTCCCTGGACTTTATTAAAGCCTATGACACCATTTCCCACAGTGCTCTTTTGGACAAATTGCCTGCTCATGGCTTGGATAGGTACAGCTTGACTGGCTGGATGGCTGAGCCCAGAGAGTAGCGATGAATGGAGCTAAATCTGTTTGGCATCTGTGGTGCCAACAGGTGATACTTCCAGGGACTAAGTTTTGGGACCAGTCCTGTTTAATATGGTTGTCAACAATCTGGAAAAGGGTAGTCAGTATACCCTTAGCCTGATCACAACAAGATGGGCAGGAGTATTGATCTGCTGGAAGGCACAAAACCTCTTCAGAGGGATCTGGACAGGCTGATGTGTTCAGGTCAATTGTATGAGGTTCCTTAAGGTCAAGTGCTGAGTCTTGCACTTGGATCAAAACAGCCCCAGGCAGTGCTAGAGGCTGGGGGGAAGAGTAGCTGGGAAGCTGCCTGGTAGAAAAGGACCTGGGGGTGCTGGTCAACAGTAGCTGAACAAGATCCAGGTGGCCAAGAAGGACAATGGCATCCTGGCCTGTATCAGTAACAGTGTGGCCAGCAGGACCAGAGAAGTGATTGTTCCCCTCTACTTGGCACTGCTGAGGCCAGCACCTTGAATCCTGTGTCCAGTTCTGGACCCCTTAGTTCAGGAAGGGCATTGAGCTGCTGGAGTGTGCCAGGGAAGGGCAAGAGAGCTGGTGAAGGTTCTGGAGCACAAGTCCCATAAGTAGCAGCTGAGAGAGCTGGAGTTGTTTTGTCTGAAGGGGAGATTTTATTTCACTTTACAACTACCTGAAAGCAGATTGTAGCCAGGTGAAGGTTGATCTCTTCTACCAGGTAACAAGAGATAGGACAAGAGGCAACGGCCTCAAGTTGCACCAGAGGACATTTAATTTTAGGAAGAATTTCTTCACTTAAAGAGTTGTCCAGTATTGGAATAGGCTACTTAGGGAAGTGGTGGAGTCATCATCTGTGGAGATGTTTAAAATTTGTCTAGATTAACATTAGGGGACATGGTTTAGTGGTGGGTTAATGGTTGATCTTAGAGTTCATTTTCATCATGAGTCTGTATTTCTATGGCAAACCAAAGCACTGCATTGGTCACTTCAGTCTGTACACAGAGCACTGTAATAGATTTTGATGAGTGATTCCATTCTTCATGAGTCCTAAGAAAATGCTTTTGCAAGTACACTATTCCTAACATATAAAATGTTTTGAATGAAATAAAAAGAAGGAAAAAGAACAGAAGGACAATTTTTGAGCTGTTAAATCTCTACACCACTTACTGGCTCAACCCATTGAAAAAGACTTGTCTGCAGCTGCCATATTAAATATTAGCATGCTAACTTTGTGAATGATGTTCTATGGAAACTATTCATTAGAGTCATAAACAGCTTCACTCTGACTGAATCTTCTGAGGTGAAAGGAGTGAAGCTGTCTTGAAGAGACAGGAAGGAAAAAGATCTCACAGATGATGTCAGAATCATGGTTTCTAAGGGACCAGAGAGAAAATATGGCTTAAAATCATTTTATCAAATTGGAAGGTGGTATCTTATCATGGTGGTGGCCCATCAAGATCTTGTAAGATTTTCTTCTTCCATAAAATTATTTTACACTCCCATTTTCATGCAGTTGTAATTGGGACTATATAAAGGCTGCTTCAAATTTTTTCCTGTTGCCATAGAAGCACATAGAGAGCACATAGAATTTCACAATGCTCAAGATGGCCTTTAGAGATGATGTGCATTCACAGAGTTATGATGGATCCATGTCTGTCTCCTGACAGGGAGGACTTTGAATGAAGCATGCTGCATAGGAATGAAGATGTTGCACAAAAGGGCAATTTCCCCTGGATTAAAACTATGGTAAGAATCAACTTGTCCTCCAAAGACTGTGTAATATATATTAAGATCTTAATTTTTGTACAAACTTTCTGCAAATCCTAGATAACAAACAGTTATGAAAATAAAAAATTATTATCTCATCTTTTTAATTTTAAAAATAGCAACCACGATGTCTTTTTAATGCCAGTAGCCACGCCTAGACTTCAGATGCCAGTGACTGCTACAACTGAAGCAAAGTGAAACTGACCCTTTAATCCTTAGCAAGAAGTAAAAAGTTAGAAAAGTCTCATGTTAGATATCCTCTTTCAGATAATAGTTGGAGTTTGCAAAATTCATAAGACAGTAATTTCTTTCAAGAAGTTTTTGAAGAAGAGATGAATCACTGATATCTTAGTGATGAACTAAAAATTTCCTACATCATATCATGTTATTGGAGGACCAAAAAGGACCACCACTGACAGGTGTTTCTTTTAAAGTCTTACTTTTAGTAATTTTTGCCCTATGTTGTATTAATTTTAATACTAGCATTAGATATACCTGAGAATTATTTAGGCCATTTCTAAAAACATTTTAAAATATTTTTTTTATTTAGATATCAGATCTGAATGAGCTGCACAGATTTATTTTGTCTTGAATTTCAAAATATCTACTTTAATGAAATTAGCTTCTCAGGGAGGAATGAAGCGTTAATTTATTAACAAGAAGAAAAGGGGAGGAGATAGGAAGGGAGGAGCAGGGAGGAAAGCAGTGAAGAAGATAGGACAGAAGAGTATAGATAAGAATTTTTGGTTCTAGCCAAGCATAGTTTATGTTGATTTGGAAAAAATGGCAGTCAGTAGTTGCTCTCTTTCCAAAGTCAACCAAATAGTAGAACATTGCATATAAATGCCAAATGTTATATGTAACTCATATATCTACATAATCATATACATATGCATAAATAAAATTATTTATATAGACACTATTGTGTAAGAAATACTAAATCACTATTAGATTTCAGGTAAAATGTTTTCCAGTAAGGTTAAAAATGCAACTATATGGACAACCTGAGTGTGATTTTCAGAAGATCCATTGCTATCTATGTCAAAAAACATAATTTTTGTGAATGTATGATCCTACACATTTAGCTCCCACTCCTTTGAACATTCAAATATTTGCGAAACAGAGTTCATCCATACATGTAAATGGACAAATCTCTCTACTGAAATGTTGCAGACCTTTTCTCAGTGAGGACAATATCATCTAATTTCTGGTACTTCTCACTCTAAATGAATTTACATTACATAGTCAGGAGCAGATATTCTATTCAGGACATATTGTGTCTCCCAATATCCATGCAGAAATCAGTCTTTTCAGAAGCAGAATGAACAAAGCATATAGTAGTGTCAGTAGCAGAAAATTTGTGAGTTGTTAGTCTTCCTGAAATTATGTTTCACTCAAATGGCTTGAAGTTTTTAGTATTTATTGATTATATTGCAAAAATTCAAAATTGTTTTCTGCCATATTTTTGCATACCACATATTCCATATTCCAGTCTCTTCTAGAGTGTGTATTAGTTTTCTCAAAGCCAGTTTTATAATGCATTTAGCAATAATGGCAAACCTACTTCATAAAAAATGGGGGGAGTAAACCCAACAGCACCTGGTTAAAAGAAGGAATAGAACAACTAACAATTATTTCCCTGAGTAAGAAAAGGTAGAACAACAACATCCGAGGATGTAGTTTCATTAAACAATTGCAAAATATAGCTAAAATACAATGGTGCTGCAAAGTCAGGAGGATAAATACATTTGTATGTCACTTGCAGGCTTTTTACCCACCACAATGTTATTTAAATTCAGAAGTATATCTAAGATACTATTTTTCACTAATGATGAACTTCAACCTCTCAAGAATCAATAGAACTATTTAGCAAACACTTAATCCACTGTATCCCATTACTTTCAGTGAGACTGGGATCAAGCTGAAAGCAAAGTACTACACAATGTGAGCATCAGAATCTGGAGTAAGTAATGATTCTCCTTGGGATATTAAAATATTGTTTTTTCTGTATTTTAATTTGTAGGTGAATTAAATAAAAATCTTCTTTCATAGTGATTGAAAATGTTTTAACTCACAGTATGAGTTAAAACATTTCAATCATGATAAAAGATGACAATTGAGATAATTCTAATTACATTCTAAGATTACCGTTTCATTTATGTCAAAGGAAGTTTGTTTTAGTACAGAAAAATTGATACACATTATTCAGGAGTAGACTTTCAAATTTTACTCACAGGCAGGAAAGGAATCACACAACATTTTTCCATATTTGCGAGGTATTTTTTAATCCTTAATGCATTACTGAAAGAAATGTGCACAATACAGAATGGTTCAGTACATGTTTTGAGGCTGTACAGAAGACTAATTCCTTCCTTGCCTTTCCATACATCATTAGAGATTAAAGCAAATCTAATATCTCAAGTACCAAAGTCAACAGCAAACCATGGTAATGAACATAGGCCATTAAGTAATAATTTCTCATTTACAATGCTAATGCTACTCTTCATTATAAGTTCCTGCTAATTCTAAAAGAGGCCATGAGGGAATTCAATTTTTTGCATTAGAAAGTCACAATATATCTAAAGTTAGAGATATTTCTTTCCTTCTTCCCCTAGTGAGGAAAATCAGACTTTTCCATCTTGAGTGACTACACAAGATCTTCTGGCTATTTGCTGTTGCCATGTCAACTACTTTGCTCTTAGTTACTGCTATGTCCTTATATCCTTGTACTGGAAATTTGGTTGGAGACACAAAGATAGTCTTTTCATGGGCTGTATTATCACCTTCCCTTCCCTTCCCTTCCCTTCCCTTCCCTTCCCTTCCCTTCCCT
>PYHW01010717.1:12682296-12741251 GCA_013186435.1 Turdus rufiventris | reverse complement strand
GCACCGGACTATAAGGCGCACTTCCGGGTTTGGGGAAAAATTTTAGTCAAAAGGGTGCGCCTTATAGTCGTGAAATTACTGTAAGTTCAACTAAAAATACACACGCAACAGGGTGAAAACCAACTATATATTCCACAGGTAGTTAAAAATGAATTGTCACTGCTGTCATTTATGTAAGATAATCAATAAGGAAAACAATTTGAACATAACATGGAGGCTTATGGGAATGATTTAAAGAATCATTAGTCTTATTTTGTAGACAAATAAACTTGGAGCAATAATTTTAAAGTGGCTTCCAAAAAAAGTCAATAAAAAATAAGTGGCAAAGTTATGTCTATAAACCAGCAATTCTGCTGTAAATATTCCATCCATTCCTTCCTTCTCTTCAGTAATCCATGTCTTTTTACCTCATATATTCAGGAGTGTGCTGGCAAAGGGTAAGAAACAGCAGGAATCGCACAATTAGTACACTAGACATGTAGGTATTTCTCTTTCAGAACAGACAGAGCTAAAGAGGGCACTTCCTTTCAGTGTCCGTCAAATCAATTCATGCTAAGGTAATAAAAGCTATGTAAGTCCTAAACACACCAGTTTAATTTCCTGCTCCTTGTCATAATGATTGTCCACGTATAGTTTACAATGTTATGTAAGATTCGATCTATATCAAGTATCAGGTCAAAGCTTTTGAGGCTATCAGCACTAGCTGAAAAGACGTACCTCCTACTATAAACCAGATTTGAAATTTCCCTTTATTACTATGTAAAGGGCTTTTCTGAAACACTTCCACAAGAAATCCTGATTTATGTTAAAAAGAAACCCCCAAGCAATGATGTTTTTTAGATTTAAATATGATGCCAGAAGTCTCAGTCCATTTCACCTTTATCTTTCCTTCACATGTGTTATGAGAAGCACTTAATTTGCATTGTAGCTAAAAAAAAAAGAGGTAAAATATCTGTCAGAGATGTCTCAAATTATTTGACTAAAATTGACAATCCCTCTGAAGAAAAGATAAATTTACTGAGATGGTTAGGTCTGATAAATAAATTTTACAGGAAAATCATTATCTCCTCTCTTTCCTGAAGGGAAAATGCTTCCAACTGTGTTTCTTTGTGATTCGTTATTGATATATATATATGGATCTAAAGAGAGAGAAGGTCAATGTACAGCCTAATTAACAATGGTGAGTTTTTTTCAGGAGCTTTTATTTGAAAATATGATTATTGCCAATGGCAAAAGCAATCAAAAGTCCTTTCAAGTTCAGTATTTACCAACCAATAAAGTGCAGGGAAAAGCACTCATTTCTTCTTTCACCCCATCCCAACAAACAGAAGAGAAGAAAGACCAGTTCTTGGCCAAGCAAATACAGTGCATAGAATGGGTATAAAATAAATATCTATGGGAAAATATATTAAAAATTAAGAAAAAGGAAGGAATGAATGATGGAAGGGAAAGAGCAAAAGAGAGTGGAGGAAAGGGAGGAACTAAAGAAGGAAGGAGAGAAGAAAGGAGAAAGAGAGAGGAAAGGAGGAGAAATGGCTGAAGTTATGAAAAGTAATGATAAGATATAGATATAGATACTCGTAGTTAAAATATAGCCCATGTATCTGTGAGCTGCAGTCAGAGCCTTTAAAATCACTGTAGAAACAAGAAAACATTGTTGACCCATATCTTGATCTTTCTAATTAGCTGTCCAGAACACAAATAAGATTGTCTGTAATTGGTTTATTTTCAGTAATTAATTTTAGTTCTATAGTGAATGCCTTCTGAGAAAAAGCTATTGATTTTTCTTCCTATTAGACATATAAATATTAATGGAAATTGAAAAACTTGATATTTTCAGTTATTGCAACAACTCCATCTAACTTAAAAAATGTCTATCACCTCAGAAGAAATTCTGTATCAGCCAGCATGACTGCTACCCTCGTATGAAAGTTCAATTAGGCATTTATCTTTTCCAAATCTAGCTAACAGAACATTTTCATTTTTTCATTGGCTAACCTATGGTTGTGCAGTAAACATGCAATATCGCTGAAATAAGTTTCAGGATCCTGAAAACAAATAAAAATAAAAAAAAGTCACAGATCCCTCCAAGTCACAGATCCCTATATCTCCCCCACCCACCACCACCACCTGCACCCCTTGTTCCAGTTAGATTTGAGTAGCTTTCATATACTTTTTTTTTTTTTTTTTTTTTTTTTTTTGGTGAAGTGAGGCTGAGGATAATGGAGATGATAAAGTTGAAGGTGATGGAAGGTGAAGGACCGGGTTATGAACAACTCCAGAAAGAGTTCCAGCAACAGAACATCAGAACATCACCAGCTGCCACAGGCATGAAGACACTACACCCAAAAGTGATCATTGCTGGTGTTTCCACTGGGTCAAACATGTTTCAGACCTGTATCTCAGACCTCTACTCTTTCCACTCCATCAAATTCTCAGCACAGTTCTCAGCCTGGATGATACAGTTCATATACAGCGAAGACTGAGATTGTGTTTGAGGTCACAAGGAACAGAAAAGCTTCGCAACAGGGTCAAATGCAGCACAGTATTTAAGAGAAGGGAGACATACGGCTTGTGAAAAAGTAAAAAATCAGAAAATGGATGGTTAAAAAATCCATATGAAATATTGTTCTATGTAGATCATAAATGATATGTATATCTTAGTACAAAAGTAAATTTATGCAGGGAAATGTTCTACCAAGCTGTGCATAAATTTTGAATGAAAAAAGGTGTTAACAAGAAGAAAAATTTGGTGACATGAATTGAAAATGAGAGAGATGGTGTGGTATATATAGAAAGAAGAGATCAACTATGCACATTTCTCTCTTACCCATGAAAAGCAAAGGGAGAAATACAAAGAATAATGACTCTGGAAAATGTCACATATTCACAGCTACAACAAGTAGCAAATTGCAAGAAAATGTATCCAACATTTTGCTAGTTTCAACATACATGATCTTTGGGGTTCTTTTTCTGCTTTCAGGGTCTGGTACTTCAAACTATGTCTATAAGACACTAGAGCCTCAGTATGTATTCTGTTTTCAAAGTCCTCACTTCCAGCACCTCTTTTGTCATTAAAGAATAAAAAATCACCTATTTTACAACTGAGACCTAAAATATATCAATTTTCTATCTATGTCTAGTCTAATATTAAAACATTCAAAGTGAGTTAGCTTAAAGAAAGGTTACAAATAATTGAATTTTGGAATTTATTTATAGTATTGTACTACATTGCGAAAAGTTGTGGGTTCCCTATGAATTAGACACAGAAGATATGCATGAACAGGCACATTTAGCTCATCATCTGTTGGCTAAATAGGAGATGACACCTCTCAAGTCCTTCTGTTGCCAGATAAGACACCTGTTTCATATGAGAGGGAGAATCCATACCTTGGAAGCCTGGGGGTGGAATACTCTTATTCCAATGGAGTGTAAAACTGAGACATCTCTATTTAAGAGAAGTTAATGGCAACTTTATAGGATAAACACATGTAAAGGAAACCAGTGGCTGGTGGGATGGCAGAAATCAGCATTACTCTGATTTACTCTTTTTTTTTGTTGTTGTAATATGTTATGAAAGCACTTCACTATACAGTTGTTTGGGTTTAGATTTTTTTATTTTCCATAAAAACAGATCAAAATCTTAATTCGTTGTGGCAGGATTTTCTGTACAACACCTGATACAATGCAGTAAACAAGAAGCCTCTTTTTAGCATTTTATTTATGATTAATCCAATGGCAAAAGTAGCAGGGGAAATTCCAGGCACTGCAAGCGCCAACTTTTCTTTTTGCTGCTCTCATGGCAGTTGCAATTTCCCACAGTCAGCAGACAGGAACTCGTGTGCCAGCTCCAAGCAACCACGTCCCACTGGTGCAGCTGGTTCTGCTACATCGAGGCAATAGGTTGGGAGCTGCAGAGGCCATGGCTCAAGTCTCAGTTAAGTCTTGGCAACTCTGACAGAGAGCCAAGTCAACCAGCTAGCAACACTAATGTCTTAAATCACTGCATGTAGACTTGCCATATACCACCAGTAAATTATCTGCAAGGCTGATAAAATTAATTCCTTTATAAGAGTAGCTGGCAATTATGAGACTGCTGCATAAGTTTATTAAGTTCTACCAGACTAATACTAGCAAAGCCAATTCATAAAAAGAAAGAAATCCAAAGAAAAATACGTTTTCCTGGTATACTTTTAAATCAAAAAGGAAATTTATGGGGGAAAAGCCATTGGTTGAAGATGGCATTAGGACTGAGATTCTCATTTTCAGTCTATGACAGTACTTGAGCTGTACATCTAGGCAAGGCAGAAGTATAGCTGCTCAGAAACAGAAAGCTTCAGCAGAATTAGAGACAGAATTATTAAATTATCTTGAGTGCAGTTATATTGCTAAAAACCACCTTAAACACAGTTTAATGAGTAATGTCGAAGAGCGCATTTTAGTAGTGATGTCTATGAAATCCATTAAACAATCCATCTGTCTTGTGCATTGCACCCCAGTGCTGCTCTGTTGTGTTAGTGTTTAAATATAAGGGTATAATACATTCTTTCATTCTATTTTGTGGCTCCTGTGGAGCACTAGCACAGATCATGTCAAAAAGAGTTTAGTTTCTTCATAATGTTCCTTACCTGGGCTTGTACATGTATGAGCTCAGGAGAAGCAGACCCCTGTGAGTGTATCCAAACCATGCATGGCAAGCTGGCCTGAGCCTTTGAGAAATCTGAGATCAATAGCAGAGTATAATTTCCAAGATGCAATAAATCAAGAATGAAACATTACATAAAAATAGCTAGTGTTAGATTCTACAGACAGATTACACCTTTCTACAGTATTTCTAGCTGTGTCTTGATGCTTGAGAGAAGAAAAATTCCCCTGTAGGTAAAATAGGCAACTGTACTGTGCTCTTTTGCTCTGTGGGTGTGTACATGGTTTACATGGACTGCCTTTTCTGTTTCCTTCTAAAACAAAAATCAAACATGTAAAGAACCACAAAAGAGAAGAAAATCTGGTCTGGAAGTTTAATTTGTGTGTGGATTCACTGTCTTTGAGAAGTCATTTCTTTATTCTCTGAATTCCTGTATTATTCATTGCAGCTACATTACCAAAAAAAGGGTCTAGCTGAGGATCTTGAAGGCATGTTTTCATGGACTATGATTATAGCCATACAGTTTTTAAGTGGAACTGAGCCTATTGAAATGTTGGTGGGAAAACAGGTAAACAGTCCACAGCACTTTCAGGATCCAGATGCTGAGCATAAAAGCTCCAGTAGGATGATCCCTGACTTTCCACTGGAATTTTAGGGGCTTTTACAGATTCACAGATAGTGTGGATACAGCTGAGTACTGTCTTGGAGATCACCAAAGGCAGAGAACTGAGCTTCCACTTTTCCTTTAGTGGGGAACACGTGGCAAAAGAGCTATCTTAAAATGCTGGCACCTGTAGAAATAAATCAAAATTGTCTTTTGACTTTGAGTGAGAAATGCTGTATCACACCTAAAAGAGTAAGATGTAGAGAAATAAACAGAAAGGTTAATTAATCTCTTAACAGGCCAGGATGAAAGTTTGATATGAGAAGTGACTGGTAAAACAGTCTATTGAGTGAAAACCCTAAGGACCTACTTGTCCAAGTGATGGTCCTGACTAGAAGAAGTCCCCTCTTCAAAAATCAGAAAGAAACAAGGACAAGAGGAATCCAGGGAAAGTTTTTTGAATACCAAAAACTGCTGTCACATGATAATTGCCCAAGGAAAAGAATACATATCTATTTTACAGTATCTATTCCTGTAGCTGTCATCATCAGAAGCAGTAGCAGCAGAGGCAACAGCCAGGCATAAAATAATTGATATAACAGGGCATGTTGATCTGTGGCCATACATATCGATATGTGCCATGTATTATCAGATAGCTTGGCTGCAGATAGGTTCCACTGGTAGACAAGAGAGCACTAGATGGGACCAACAAATCTGTATATATTAAGCTATGACAGCATTCAGTTTTTTCATACAGGAGGCAGACTAGAGATCCTGAGTGTGTTATGAAATATTCTATTCATTCAATTGCATTCAGCTTCTTTTCAAGTCCAGAAAGAAGATGTATCATCCATGGAAAACTTGCCCTTAAAGTCCTTAAGGATGACCCAAACAACTCAAGCTAAAAGAATGGTGCTGATTGCTGATCACATAGCCAAAGGCCCTTTAACTTGGCTGCAGGATCCTGATCCCTGTGCCTAACAGAACCAAAGAGAGGAAGAGGGTGACCAGACTGA
This sequence comes from Turdus rufiventris, assembly GCA_013186435.1. NCBI lineage: Eukaryota > Metazoa > Chordata > Aves > Passeriformes > Turdidae > Turdus > Turdus rufiventris. The sequence continues at coordinate 12,734,986 of PYHW01010717.1, read as the reverse complement.
TGCATCACAGGACCTTTATCGAAAGGCAGATGCTCTCTTGGACTCTGGATGGTCATGCTGATGTATGGTTACAAATCATTATAAGAAGCTAGGAAACAAAATGCCTTCTAGCACTGGACAAGGTTGTCACAGCCTTAGCTACATGATCCACCATAGAGACAAAATCAGATATTCTTTGATAATGTCAAATCCTGGCTTAAGATAGGAGATTTATTTGCTCCAGTTCCTGTATGGCTATGAGCCCTGCTGATGCTGCCTAGTAATGATACTGGCATATGCTTTGCTGATTAAAGCAAGTCAGGCAGGAGGAAAAGAAGTCTTTAAAATCTGACAGCATGCTGACCCTTTATTTCAATTCTCAGTGCATTGTCTTTGCCCTGTCTTATATGTAAGAGCTCCTCTAGGACATCACATAACTGGGATTGAAATTTATAATGGTATATTTCCTTTTATTTTATTGAAAATATATATTTTTTTGAAAACTATAAATTTTGTGGCTATGTAATTTCCTTATTGCACAGAGTACAGTAATTTCACAACTATAAGGCGCACCCTTTTGACTAAAATTTTGGTCCGAACCCGGAAGTGGACCTTATATTCCGGAGCGCCTTTATATATGGACAAAGTTTGGAAATTTGCCAGCACGGAAGTGCGAGCTGCGAGCTGAACCACAGCTGACACAAACCCCAAATGCTGACAAAGTGTCTTGGGTTACAATACAGGATGTGATTAAAGTTTCTATTCCATCACAGTCTGTTGTGACCAGGTAGGGCAATGATCTTTATCTTCGTGGGAGATACTCTGCTAATGGGCCATCCATTGAAACTAGTCGTGCATTGTTCTTTATCTTTGCACCCCCCATCCTTCCTCCAGGGAGCTATCTTCTGCTAATGGCCCATTAAGTCCCACTGTGGGACTGATAAATTACTTTATCCCATTGAGAGTTGCTCCAGTCAGGGGGAAGTCAAGCCTTTCTAACCTAGATAAAAACAGAAATTCTGGGACACTGAGTAGCCCTTTCTCTACTGGACTCCAGAGGAAAACCGGATTTCTCCACATCACTACTAGACCTCTGGAAGGAAACTGCACCTTCCACAGAACCACTGCTTCAACTAAAACCACATCTATCACTGCAAGAGGGCTGCAATCACCATTGAATGGGACTGCTACCAACACCCTGCCTGACAGAGTGTCAGGTCATATTCTGACTTTGTCAGGGTTTGGAGTTTGTTTCTTTGTAGTACTGTATTTCGATTTTAATTTTCCTAGTAAAGAACTATTATTCCTAGTTCCCATATCTTTACCTGAGAGCTCCTTGATTTCAAAATTATAATAATTTGGACGGAGGGGGTTTGCATACACCATTTCAAAGAGAGGCTCCTGCCTTTCTTAGTAGACACCTGTCCTCCAAACTAAGACACAAAGTCAGAGCACAACCTGACACCCCGTCAGGGTGACACCTGTCAGTCAGGGTGTTGGTGGCAGTCCCATTAAATTGTGGCTACAGTCCTCCTGCAGTGACAGATGTGGTTCAGTTGAAGCAGTGGTCCTGTAGAAGGGTGCAGACTCCCTCCAAAGGTCCAGCGATGATATGAAAAAAAGTCTGGTTTTCCTCTGGAGTCCAGGGAAAAGAGGGCGACTTGGTGTCCCAGAATTTCAGTTTTTATCTAGGTAGGAAAGGCTGGGCTCTCCCCCCTGGCTGGAGCAACTCTCAATGGGATAAAGTAATTTTATCAGTCCCACAGTGAGACTCAATGGGCCTTTAGCAGAAAATATCTCCCTGGAGGAAGGATAGGGGGGTGCAAAGATAAAGAACAATGCCCTACTGGTTTCAATGGATGGCCCATTAGCAGAATATCTGCCACAAAGATAAGGATCACTGCCCCCACCTGGTCACAACAGATGGTGATAGAAAAAATACTTTGATCACGTCCTGTATTTTAACCCAAGACAGCAGGGCTGGCGCGATTGTTACTAATTGGTTACTTCGTTGCGTGCGGACCCTTGCTGCAAAAAAACCTTGTGCCTTATAGTCTGGTGCGCCTTATGATCGTGAAAGTAGTGTAATCTGAAAAATACCAACACAGATTTCTAACAAAGCATTGCAAAATGTGCTGTCTTAACACTTTTTTTCTGGATATAGCAAGCATGTTATTAGTAATTTTAAGATTCTAAAATCCAGTAATTCCAATAATTATAAATTCAACTTAAAACATTTGGCTTTACTAGTAACTTACATTATATATGAATAATTATAACCCACTACTACTTATCACAGTTGTAGACTGAATTAGTATGGGTTAATCTGAATTTATGCTTATATAGATGTTTTATACAAAGTGATAGAATGTTTCCCTTAAAAAGACTTGTGCAACCAACAAAATTTCCTATATAATCAGTTGCTGAAGCAACACTTGCATTTCTGAAAAAAAAAAAGCATTTAAAAGGTTGCCTTGCTCTCAATGCCTTTGGGCTGGATGCAAAGAGAAGAAATCATATCAACATACTATATAAATGTCAATTTTTAAAGTAAAATAAATGGAAATGAAAATCAATTGAACAGTGACTAGAAATGAAAAATACAATAAAGAAAATTGGCAAACCAGTTAAAAATATAAAACACTAATTGAAACATTGCTGACTATAAAACATTTGCTTTAATCCACTTTGAATATGCACCAGTAAGGAAAAGCATTACTTCTCTCAGAAATCCATGCCTTTCATAACGTTTTGTGACATTAGTCTATTTTGCTAAATAGCATAGGTTGAAAAATACAAACTGTTATTTTTAGAATAAAGATGATTTTAAGTTTGTTTTAGATACTTCCTGATGAATTGTATGTTTTTTAAGGTTAATTCAGTTAGTATTCAGTTCTGGCATTGTTTTCAGGACTAGTATTCCTTCTCATCAGCTGAGAAAATAATTATACTAGAAATTTTTTAATAATTGTCATGATTAATATCACTAGGTAGCTAAACACAGCACAGTTGCTTGCTCACTCCCCCTCAAGCAGGATGGGCAGAGAATTGGAAGAGTAAAAGTGAGAAAACTTGTGGGTTGAGACAAGGACATTTTAATACAGAAAGCAAAAGCTGTGCACAAGTGCAAAGCAGAACAAGGAATTCATTCACACCTTCCCTTGGGCAGGCAGGTGTTCAGCCATCCCCAGGAAACCAAGGCTTCATTACACATGATGATGACTTGGATGACAAACACCATCACCCTGAACATTCCCCTTCCCTTTTTCTTCCCCTAGATTTATATGCTGAACAGGATGCCGTATGGTTGGAATGTTCCTTTGTTCAACAAGGGTCATCTGTTCTGGCTGTATCCACCCCCAACCCTTTGTGCACCCTTAGCCTCCTTGATGATGGAGTGCCATGAGAAGATATAAAGGCCTTGGTGTTGTGTAAACACTGCTCAGCAGTGACTTAAACAGCTCTGAGCTTCCAACACAAATCTAAAACATTGCCCCTACTAGATTCTGTGAAGAAAATTGACTCTCTCTGAGCCTAAAACAGTGCAATAGTGTTCTTCTATCCTAATTAACATTCTGTCATGTCTCATGTACCACCCAGGTTTAGCATTGGACAGAAAAGCAAATGTACAGACTGATTAATCTGGAAATTGATGGATAGTTTCTGGGGAGGGACAAAATTTATTCTGTCCTCAAAGTGTTTGGTGTATGTAGAACGTAATTACTCCTTCCCTTTCAGTATACTGAGATATACAATGAGTACAAAAAGAACATGTTTCTGGGCAAGGGATTGAGCGCAACCTCAGTCATTTTGCAAACGGCACCATGTTGAGCATGAGTGTTGAGCTGCTGGAGGGGAGGTAGGCTCTGTAGAATGATATGGATAGGCTGGGTGGATGGGCTGAATCTAGTTGTAGGAAGTTCAACAAGGCAATTGCCAAGTCCTTCACTTCAGTCACACCAACCACATGCAATGCTACAGATGGAAGGAAGAGTGGCTGGAAGGTTGCACAGTGGAAAAGGACTTGGAAGTACTGGTCAACAGTGGCTGAACATGAGCCAGAGTGTGCCCAGGTGGCAAAGAAGGCCACTGGCAACCTTATCCTGTATCAGTGTGGCTAGCAGATCTGAGGCACTGGTGAAGGTACATCTCAAATCTTGTCATGAGATGGGGGCAGTGTCTTATACCATGCATGCAGCAAGAGGACCAGAGGAAATGGCCCTAAGGTGAGACAGGTGAGATCCATAAGAGATATTAGAAAAAAAAGAAATCACTAATAAGGGTCTCAGACATTGAAAGGTTGTCTAGGGCCATGACAAGGTCACCATCCCTGAAGGTATTTTAGAGGCATCTGGATCTCATGCTGGGTGATATGGTTTAATGATTTAGGGGTTGCAGTGGGAGTGCTGGGTGGACGGTTGGACTGAATGATCTTCAAGGTCTCTTTAAACCTTGAGTATGCTGTGATTCAGTTTTTGGTCCCTCACTACAACAGAGACAGTAAGATGCTGAAGTGAAAGTTGGTGAAGGGTCTGGAGCACAAGCTTGATGAAGAGCGCCTGAAAGAACTGAGATTGATTAGCCCGGAAAAACAGGAGGCTTGAGTGGGACCTTTTTGCTCTCTACAACTACCTGAAAGGAGGTTGTAAGCAGATGGTGGGGGTTGGTGTCTTCTGCTGTGTCTGAAGTGAAAGAAAAAGATTAATTTGCCTCAGATCTAACTGGGGGAGATTTAGTTCAGCAATTAGGAACAATTTCTTTATGGAAAGAGTTGTCAAACATTGGAAAGGCTGCCAAGGGAAGTTGTGTCATCACCATCCCTGGAGGTGTTTAAAAGATGGGTAGATACAACACTTGGGGACATGGTTAGTGGTGAACTTGGCAGTGATGGGTTAAAGGTTGGACTTCAAAATCTTAATGTTGTAACCCACTACCCAAGATGTATTGAGATGGTATGTCCCCTGACTCCTGTGACCCCTGTAATACCTGTGGACTGAACCTATCCCTCTGCTTTACCCTATTGACAGGATGCGAATTCCCCTCCCCTTCCGGATCCTAGAAAAGATCCCAGTCCTTGGGAAACTTCCTCTTTTGCACCCTGGATGCCATGAAGAAATAAACCACTGAATCCCCTGGGAGAAAAGATCCCCTGTATCTTCTAACCTGTTCATGCTGCTCTGGTCCCAGGCTTGCCCTGCTACAGAGTTACCAGGGTGCAGGGTAAGCCTCGGGCTGTAGCAGCATTTTCCAACATAAATTATTCTACGATTCTATGAAAAACACAGAAGAACCAGATGAACCAGAAGAAAGGTGTGTGGTCCATGTGAATACATTATTGCATCACTGAGTCTCATCACAATGGAACTAAAAGCCAGTGTAGTTGTTTGACATGATGGTTTTCTGTTCAAGTGAGCAAGGTCAGTACAGTTGTTTGGGCTAGAGATATCTTTCTCAGCATTGAAAGTACAAAATGCAAAAGGTTCTTCCAATGAACTTCTGTCTTGTGCTGTTGGTATCAGACTTAGACAAATAGAGGCAGACAGTTAAAGAGGGAGGAAAGACAGCAATGAAGATATTAACAGTCTAACAGAAGTTATTTCTCGGTCCATGTCATCAGCCTTCTGTCCCAAATCCTTTATCAGCTTCCTTGGAATACAGGGTACTATATAAATATGCTGTCACAAAGTGATAAGTGCTAGTCTTTGTGTTAAAGAGTTGAGACAAATCAATGAACTTTGTCACTGTACACTTCTAGAGCACAGTGACTGACATAAATGACTGACATAAATTACTTGACATAAAACAGCTGCTTTCCTACAAAATGTAGGCCACTCCCCAGATTTCCCACCAGTTAATGAAATTGCTGGCTATCCTCAATTTGTCACCTACTGTGAAGAAAAAACAGTAACACCTCCCATCCGTGTCAGAGAGACGCAACAGCACTTTAAGGAGGGCTTGTGAAGAGCAACCAGAATCCCAAATGTGCACGCGTTAAAAGGAGCTCCCTGGATCTTCAGGTAGAGGTATCTACCTCTATCATTGAATTCCTGACTGGTAGAAATAACCAGGAGTTATTGAAATTAACCCTTCTGCTTGATTAGTAGGATATGAGTCTTTTAACTGTGTTAATAAGGCATTGATTTCTTGTTGGAACGCAATGACCAGATCCCAGCACTCTCTGACATAAAGCAACAGATGCCTATTTGCACTCCCAGGGCCCTGACACAAATCAACTGTAGAAAAATAGAGCCTCAAATTGCAGAAGCAATCCATCATCAATTCTGTAGCCTTGATCACTCTATTTAGGTAAAATGTATCTTCTTTAACAACTCAGGATATTCTTTCCTTTATGCTAAAACGCTATGAGTTTTGTTTTCATTTTACAGCTTGATGTAGACATTTATGTATCCTCCTATCATCTCACCTTCTGAGAGAGTGATTTAATGCCAGCCTTACTACTACCCTGAAATATGTGCTCTATTCTCAATAGTTGTGCTGAAGATGGCATAACTTGTGTCTGGGAAATGAAAATGAGGAAAAATTATAATGGCCACAAAGTCTGATAGTGAAAGCACTGCTTTAGCAGCTAAGGAAACCTGTGTTCCTCTATATCACCAAATATTTTTATTTTGCCCAAATATTCCAGCCACCAAGCTACTCAATGAAAGCAAATAATGCAAAACACAGCATTTATGATTCTAGAAACTAGTCAGACCTCTCAGATGAGAATAATTTCTAGTCATAGTTGGGAATGTGTGCTTAAATGTTGAGATACTTTTAATTCAGGCCAGGTATCAGATGGACAGTTTCTGTCAATAGAGCTTTTAGGCTCAGACACTTAGACAGATAAATGTATACCTGGACCATTTGAAGGACCCAAAGGACAAGAAAAAAAGGTAGTTAAAAGGTCTAGAGATTTGTATGAAACAAAATGTGAGATATTGTATTAGTTGTAAGACCTGAAGAAGTCAAAGACCATTGTCAGTGACAAAAAGAGGTCAAGAAAAGAACCAAATAGCAGCAGTAAAATGCTTTAATTCATGCCATGTTAGAAAAGTGCAGATCTTCAGAATCTGAACTTCTGCTTCAATCAGTTCCTTGACTTGTCATTTCTTGTTTCCTCCCTCCTTATCTACACCATACAATATGACATGAAGTGACAGGGCATTCCTTCTGTTTACTGTAAAGGAACACAGCAAGCTCTAACTCTTCCTCTGCATACAAGACACCTTTTTTAATCTTCCCTCTTGAAATCTCATTCAACTCATGTCACTGAATAGATTTCCCTTTAGAGAGAGAAAAAAAAGATTTATGATATTGTGCCAAAATGTTGAAGACTAAGATATTAAAGAGCCACTGTTCTTGCCATTATTAGCTCTCGGTTCATGTCTGATATTAAAAAAAAAAAGTTACTGTATACCATTGAAATAATAATTTGAAGCAGAATTGTCATTTTATGTTGTTAATGGCTGTAGTGATGATTAAAGATGAGTGGCAGGTCATTTGTCATCATGTAAAAATTCATTAAATTTCTTTTTCACTTCATACCCCTGAAAAAGAAATAAGGAAAAAATGCTCTCCAAGAAACTACCTAGCAGTCCAAATATATATCTAACACAATTTCTCCGTAATTTATTAACATGAAAAAAGTTATGGATAATTTTAACAATAAACACAATGTGAAAAATAAAAAATTCACATTGAGCAATATTATCTACATTAACTTATCCTAGAAGGACACTATAGAAGTCATTATATAATTAAGTCAGGTGTTTGTGAACAACTGCAATGAATCAACAAAGTAATTGAAGAACTTCACACTGAGAAAAATAATTTTCTCCACTCTCCTGTTTATTTCATACCATGTTCAGAATGAAGCAAGTGAATAACTAGTAGAACTGTTTGGAAAGGATGTATTAGATAATGTTGTGGTAGGATACAGCTGAAGTTTTTGACATAAAATAGGGGTTTAGGTCACAAAACTCACTACCTATTCAGTGTACATATTCTTTGACATTAATTTGTGTATCAGTAGCTGCGAGATGCAGATCAAGGCCAAATTTTATTTTCACTCGCTAGGCAATCACAAGGATTAGCAAAATGGGAGATGGGCTTCAGTAAGGTACTACAGCTGTTGGAGGCTCTGTTGACATAGGATTGATGAGGCTGGGAATAATTTTAATCTCTTGACAAAATGATATAACAGCTGCTACAAACCTTGACATAATCTTTTTCCCCAGGTCTATTGCTCTGTACTGTCATCCCAGAAGGTTATTCCATAGCCCAATATTCCAGATAAGCTCATATCTAATCTCAGGGAAATTCACATTTATTACTTTTAAAATTTTGATTTCAAAAAAATTACTTGATGCATGTATTGTCTGAATCTGTTTTAATTTCCATGACTAGTTGAAGTATTCCTTCTAGTTTACTGAAAGTGTTGAAAAAAATCTGCCTTTTTTGGTTTCAAATCAAAACAAAATCAAATATAGAGTCCCAAACTTTCACGTGAATTACTAACTTTGTTTTTTGTCTGCTTCTGGTTGCTAGACACCTCAACTGCAGTGCTGAGAGAAGTGGGAAGCATTTCGGATTACAGAAGTGAATTGCAGGCAGCAATAAACCTTCAAGATCAAAATGAACTCGGCATATTTGGATGCTTTGTTCTGTGCAAATCCAATGAATCCTGAGGATGACCGAAGTGTAAAAAGTTTAGTAAAGGCCATAATTTCATATCAAGGTTTCATTGTCATTTCACATGCTTTTTGTGGAGTCCTTCAGAACACCTTTAAGCTGGGACAGCAGTTCACATAACATGATTTTCATACCTTTACCACAACCCAGTTTATTAGCACTGTATGTTTTGACATTCACACAGGCAGTCTTTTAAACAGAAAACCAGTTATTCTAATTTATTTTTGAACTAAAAAAGTACTGTCTTGAGAGTATTGTAGCAAGACTCTTCATAGGTTTTTTGTTAGCTGAGGAAAAATACTCCTTTTTAAAATATATATATATTGCTAGATTAATTCTTGAGCTGCTTCAGCAGATATCATTAATGCTTCACATGTTTTGTCTGTGTTCTGCTGTAAATATGATATAGTTCAGTTTGATTTTTTTTTTGTTTTGTTTTGGTTTTTTTTTTGTTTTTTTTTTGGTATTTCACTATGAGCTAGAGGTATATATTAAATTACATCATGTTTCTATATTACTTAGAGGAGATAACTCTTTCTTTTAGAATTTCTACCAGGTAAGAAACAACAATAACAGAAATAAGATTCTACAGTATACTTCATCATTTTACCTCAGTTAGGATTTCTGTAACCTAACCCAGGCTGTTAAAGACAATATATTGGTAGATGTGCATCTAGTCTATCATTATCTACAAGTATACTTGGTTCTGATTTATCATTCACTTTTTAAAATGAATTAGCTAAAGAAGCATTTTCACACTTTCTTTGAAACTTTCAACTTACCAACCTATTCAGAGGATCGAGGGGCACAATAATAAATGTCTTCTGTAAAATTGATACCTCAAAAAAATCCTGCAATATTACTTCTGTTTTCAAGCAATATGACACTGAAATCCATGGAGGACTTGGATATGATGAAAATCTGAGTTTGATCTTGTGCTTTGAACTTACATGTAAAGTATTGCCGTGCCACTTGAGACAATAGAGGGTTTCCTAAACTAACTTCCACAAACTGCTGCTGTATGATCTTTCACCAATTTTCTTGGTAGAAGCAAAGTCACTACCCTAGAGAAGAAAGAGAATGTTCTTTCTTCGTTACAGTGTTCTGTTGTGCAGCAACAGAGTGGAGGTAGGCACTGCTTAGGTCATTCCAGAAAAAAAACACCAGAGAGGAAGGGAAAGGAGGCGGCCATGATAGATGGCAAAGACCTGGAAACAGAATGTGTACAAAAGCATTTTTGGATTTTGTGGTGAGGGAGCATGGAGGGAAACCCCAAGAAATAACCATGTGACTGTTTTTATCCAGAAATCCATACTTATGAAAAAACCAAGAACGTCAAGTTAAATGCTTTCTTTGAAACCTAATGGTACAGGTCCAGGTTGACTAAACCCGATGTGGATCAGCCCTTTTTAGGCTCAATCTAGGTCTTGTCTGAGTTCCTTTGATCAAAAACCTTACCTTTTACTCTGTATTTTTTTTTTTTAATATGATTGTATTTCAGTGGCACAAAGGTTAATGATAAAATATTGAGGGATTGACATAAAATGCAAGACATTATGTTATTATATGCCTAGATGCATGTCAAATATTTTCATGATGACTAGGATAAAAACAATATCAATTGAATCAGAAACATATGAAAAGGCTGTCTTCTTTTTTCTGCCCCCATAGTTTAGTTAATGAATAAAATCAAAAAGCCAAATATATCAACAATTTTTAGACAAATTAACTAGATTGATAAAGTTTTTTTCAGTACATTTTAAGAAATTATTCTCTTAGCTTGCCATAAATAGTGAATTTTATATTTAATGGTGGACAGTATTACAGTGTTAGTTAAGCTATTTTGTTAGTCATACAAATAAAATTACTTTAGAGGAAAATTATTTTCTAGACAAAATTCTTTAAACAGTGAAATACATTAATTGAATTGTATTGTTATATGGATTTCACTGAGTCCTAATCACAAAACCATTATGAGTTAAATTTAGATCAACATTCTTAGCTGTGGAGCAGAACAGTGACTGTCCTTCAGAACATTCTCAGCCTTAAGGAAGCATAAAAAAGAAATTAAAAATCCCTACTGCTCCCATGTTTTTCTTCTATGAAGACAATCTGTAGCTAGCAACAGCTGGATTTTTGTGGTTTTTTCAGAAGAAAGAACACCTCTATAAATGCCTGTAATATTGGTTGGTGACAATCTAGGAAAGAAATTCTTCTTTCTATTGCAGGACATTGTTTTGTCAAGTTTTACAAGAATGGTTTCATACCTAAGAAGAAACTTCCAATTCCAAAAAGTGCAATCACCAAGTGAAGCAGAAGTCATAGGCTACTGTTAAATACTCATCTGCCAGTATATCAATAGATTGTAGGAGAAGGAAGTCTTGTATCTCCTCACTAAAAATTTTGCAAGGGTTTATTCTCTGCTTTTCAAAAACAGTGCTGCCTAAACATTAAAAAACAATAATAATAAAAAAATCTAAATTGCATGTATTTCGATCCTTTCAGTCTGTACAAGAATAAAACACCAGGTAGTCTGGAACTAGAGGTAGTTTGGTTTCTTAGCATTAAAAAACCTTGATGAGGTTCTGTTCAAACATACCTGATGTGAATAGCAATCTGAAATTCTAAAAACCAATAACAAAGTATTATTATTAGAGGCAGGAAAGTTATTGGTGAAAGCTGTGATTTGTCCCCAAAACAAAGTAGGGGAACCAGAGGTATTTTGATCTTCAGAAAATTCTGATTTCTCAGTCCCAAATAATGAGTAGTAGCTTATGAATTAAAAGATAAGATGGATAATAGGTATGAGAAGAAATGGTATTTCATAATTACTAATCTTGCTATATATGCAGTCCATGCCTATGAAGATTAATGTTGCCATTGCTAATCTTGTATTAAGCAGCTCTCCAGGAAAAATAGATACAAGATAAATCTATGTTTGTCATGAACATAGCACAGACTCCATTTACAAGAAAAATAATATGCAACAAAATTTTTGGAGTGATCACATTCCTTATTGGGATAACCCCAAATTCATTATCATTCAATAACAGACTCAGTTTCAGGAAAAGGCAGTGTGCCTACCATTCTCTGTTTCTATTAGACCACACATCATCTGTCTCTGTGCTGAGAGAGGGCTGGTGCTCAAGTGCCAGGCTGCTGCTGTCTACCTTGTGTGCTTGCTGCACACCTCGCCTGTGAATGTCTGAAATTACTTGTAAGAATAGTGCTGTACTCTGCATCCTTGGAATTGATTCCAACAGGAAGAATGGTCTACGTTGCACCAGGTGTGGAAGTCCCCACCTCCCACACTCCTCCATCACTATCCTCACCAGGCTTCACAGTTTAAAGCACCCCGCAACACACTTGCATCATAAGTGAGGACATACACAGACCACCCTGTGAAAATGAGACTTTGACAGGGTATGAAACAACTGCCATTAACTTTGAATACAAAAAGAAAATTCATAAAAATTGCTGTGGTTTTAGGGTCACATAAGGATTACAGTGAAGTTGCAATGGATGTATTAACAGTGAGGGTGTGCCTTGTTCTCTATGTTCAGTTTGGTCTCAGTTTGTCACTAATGAAGAAGGCAGTGTCCATCATTGGAAGAATCAATAACAAGAGATCTATACAATAAAGGCCTTCTGATACACACCAAAAGTTTATTTTTATTTTTTATGAAAGAAAATACTCATAAATGGAAATCTATGAAAGAATAAAAATTGAGAAATATCTGCAACATTTTTGCCTCATGTGCTTCTGAATGTTTTTTGGTTCTGGAATCAGAAACTGTACATATGTGTTGAATAGGTATCCTTGGACTCCATGAGTTTTCCCTATCTCTCCTTCAGTCCATGTTCTTTTTGGTATTTCCGACAATTTTTTTCAGCAGTTCCACTAGCCTACAGCTACTGAGTGAAGAACTAATTCCCAAAAATTGTTTTGTAGCTGACTCCTACTAAATTGATCTACCCGTCCTTTTATTTTGGACAATTTTATATTCCCAATGGACTACCAGTCCAACCTCTCCCAGACACTCTTTTTAGAGAAGGTCTATTGTAATCTATTTTTTCCTTCATTTTTTTCCCCCAAGATTCACAGTTTTCTCTTAGCTCATTATTTTATACAAAGAAGTGGTGCAGATAAATTTGTTAATCCTTGTTCTCCTTTCCTGAATCTTCTCTAGTTTTTGTCAATTCTATTTAAAAGGGAGGAGAAAGGGGTGATTCCAGAGAAATGTACAATGAGGTATGATGTGCTCTTTTTTATTCTTCACTTCTTTTTAAAATGATTCTTACCCTTGATTTGCCTGTCTTACCAATATTGAGCTGACATTTTCACAGAGCCCTTTATGATGACCCAAGATTTTGTTCCCGAGTGATAATGACCAATTCAAGGCCCACTATGCTGTGTGTGTAGACCTGCTCATTCCCCTATACATGTCTTGACATTTATCTGTACTGAATTTCATCTGCTTTTTTATTGGCTACTCATTCATCTTCCTCAGGTCCTCCTGCAATTCTTCATGGTCTGCCTTCATCTTTACTGCCTTGAATAACTTGTTACCAGCAGTAAACTTTACCACTTCACTAATGGCTTTCAGTTCCAGGTCATCTATTAATATATCTAACTACACAAGTCCCAGAATAAACCTGTGTGGAATTCACCATTGATTACTGCAGAAAGTATTCATTCCTATGCTCTGTTTCATCATTTAACCAAATGATGAGATAAGGTAAAGGACTTTATCTCTTATGCTGTAACTGATTAAGTTCTTTAAAGCTTTGGATGACAAATTAAACCAGAAATTTAGTGAGACTCCAGGTGGGATATTTTAGGCAGTTTACCCTTACCCACATTCTGAACTTTCAAATATCTAGCGTATGTTTATGACACAGGATTTCCCTTTAAGAATCTGCATTGTTTCTTCCCCAGTGTATGGTCAGATTTATGTTTGTGATTATTAATTTGTGCATTATTGTAAGCTATACTAATTCGCCTAGTTGAGATATCAGGTTTATGTACCCTGAATTACTTGGAATATCACCTGGGATAAATTTGAAAGGTACCTTCACATTGCTATAGGCTAGGATGTGGCAAAAAGATATAACAACACACTGCTTCCTTCAGAGGCAAAAGAAAAACAGTTTATTACAAACATGACACATTTTTATAGATTGGATCGTAGAACAAGGATAGACTTGATTTCATTGGTGCAAGGCAGGTAACTCCCCTTGTCACATGTGTCACTCACTCTTCTGTGCCAACAGCAGGTGGTAATCATTGTTATTAATCCTCTATCTCCTGTTTTCTTTCGAGCAGCTTGAGAAAATCCAAGCTGCATTTTCCCCTGGCTTTCACCAGTATCCCACACCTTCACATCTCCCAAGTACTTCAAGTACCAGGAGAATTTTAAGTAAATCTTGAGTAGATATCACTTGATCCTGCCAAATAGTCAGTGTTCTTTTGATATTTTTTGCTAATTTTATTCCGCTGAATGATGTTTAGCAGATTGTTCTTCTCTTTCCACCAAGTTTCTGGTATGTCTGCTGTTTTGTTTTTAATTTTTCTTCGTTTTACAACTTATACTTAATATTGTTACTCTTCAGATTTGATTCTCTTCCTAGCATCCATTTTAAATCCCACTCTGTGTTTGACTAATTCTATCCTGTGCTCTAGCCTCAACAGAGACTAAAATATTTCCATAACATCATTCCTAATAGATATGGCATCTCCACCACTGTGCTGCTCTGGACTTTTCACCTTACTCTTATTCTTTCATTTAAAAGTTCACTCTCGATTTCCTTGATAATAAATGGTAGCAGCTTGACCCACTTGTCATTCAGAGGAACTACATCTCTTCTGCATGACCATTCATTATGCTAGAAGCTTCTGATGACTCTTAATCCTTCCTTACCGGCTTCTCCGCCAAGCATTAAAAGTTTACCTCTCTTTCTCCATCTCCAGCACCACTGAAATTACAGAGAACATTATAAAGGACATTATTTTGGGGATTTTGGTACTCTTAAAACATTCTTAGAACTCTGACATCTACTCTATCTCTCTCTTTCACTCTGCTATTTTTATTTCCATGCACACCAGCTATAGACCCCCTCTGTTGTTTTCTAGGAGTTGGTAGAGACATTCATAAGGTCTGACACATTTGTGCACTTGGCAAGCAAGTCACCATGAAATTCTATCTGCAGTCACAAGCCCAGCTTGCTATTTTTCTCGTAGAAATTGCCCACCACTGCAATCTGCCTCTTGCTTCCAGCAGAGCCTCTGCTTAAAGAGGCATTTCCTTGGCAGAGGATGGCAGATGAGCAACTTTCAGCAAGGCAGACTGGGATCTTTTATCCTTCATCCACCTGATGCCTCCCACCCTCCCACCAGCCCCCAGCTGGGGCCTCTTCTTTGGTCTCAGTCCCTCTATGCCAATCCAAAGTGCAAATATGAGCCTGTCTGTGCATCTGTGCTGTTTCTCAACAGTACTGGGTTTGCTGTCTTAAAGAAGAGATGATTAGGTACTTGTAAAAGCTCTTGAAGAACCTCTCCAGACTCTGAGGTAATTCAGATCACTCCCTCTAGCTTCAAAAATTTTGGGGTTTTTAATATTAGAGTTGCAACCTACCTACAGTATACGTATCAGCTATTAGCCCTGAGAATACATACAGCCATATGATACTTGACACAGTAAAATGATCCCTCCCCTCCAGCTTCATGCTGGAGAACACCATCTCTATTTCTCTCTGAAAGGATGAAGTTAATTAATTAGAAATTAATTCCTAATGTAAGTTTTCAAGTCTGATTTAACAATTAACTTAAAAAAACCCTCATCTAACTCTTAATTTTTCCCTATGTTTAGATGTTCTACACAATTTCATCCTAACTAACTATTTTTCAATACAAAATCTACACATAACAGACTAAACCAAGAATAAATTATTGACCTCTACACCAACACAGACATTGTAGAGTTCACCCAAGTATTTTCCCAGAAATCTTGATCATCTTTTGTAATTTGTAATAAACTTTTTAGCTTTTATTAATACAGCCACATTTTGGTCAAATTCAAATTTAAAAGCTCCAATACAATGGAAAAGAGAGAATTTAAATTTTAAATTGAATGTAGATAGAATAGTCAGTTTACCATGTTTCATGAAACACATAGTATCTAAACTGTCTTCTCTGCCTCACATATCCATACTTCTATTCAGTGTTAATGATATTGAGGTTTAAAACAAAAGCATATTCATCTACTGCCAAAAAATGAAGCTGCAGTTACATGAAGCCAGACAACACACTTTTCAGATCTGATAAGACAACAAAAGAGACCCTGTTATTTTCACACAATGTGAAATGCTGCTTGCAATATGTTCATATTTTATTTCCCTACTATTTTGTTTTCAGTAATGTTTATTATTTATTTTTATCTCAATTCATGCACTGTGAAATTTATTACTTCAGCCACTGAATAAAGAAAATATTTGAAACAGCATTTCTCTGCTGGCACCCTAGATGTATCACTTGCTTCCTGTAAATATGCATTTTTTCATATTTTGAATATTTTTACAAGCATAGTGACATCAAGTCTTTCAAAATGGCTTTCTTTGAGATGGATTACTTTTACCTCCTGTAGTTCTGTATGATTTGTTGGTTAAGAACTGTGGGAAACTCATATAAAGCTTACTATATAAATTAGAATTGTAGCTATTAAGATTTTAGTTTATTATAGAGGTTTTTCCACTATTTTTGTAAATCATAAATAGTTTCAATGAATATTACTTAATGAAAAGGTTCACATTATTTACTGTAAACAGTTACATCAAACAAAGAGAAAAAATTACATTGCATATCATCAGGATTTAAATGCTGATTAGAATGCTGAAAATTTCCAGGGAGAAGACTTTTTTCTCAGATGCTGTGCACAGACAACTGCACATATTTACATATTTTCTCTCCATCATAAGATGATTTTCCCTAAAAGATGATTATATCACCTTTATTGCCTTTTCAGTTGAGCATTTGACATGAAGAACTGCATTGTAAAGTAGTACTCTTCCCATTTTACAGATTGGGAATGAGGTATTAGGAGGAAAAACAATTTTTAGATCAATGAAAAGGGAGTGATTTGAAGGTATATTTAAGTATAGTGATATAATCACAGTTCTCTCCTATGGGATGTACATATACTTTCTATCGGTAGGTATAGTAAAAAATAAAGACGATATCCAGTTTCTGCCAAACTAAAGCAGCACAACTTTACATGTGAAGTACTGAAATCTTGTTCCTTTGTTTTGTTGTAAAGTTATGTGGAAATGAGGGATGATTTTCCATAATTGTTATGAATATATTTTTTCACACTTCTCTTGATCCCTTTCCAGTTTGAGGACCAGTATACTTATTACAGGAGAACATAACAAAAGCTGGAATAGTTGTTATGCCCATCTCATTACTATTCTGCTTCATAAAAGAACATCAGCATTACAATGTAAACAAGTAAAAAGTAGTTTGTAGAAGAGAAATAGACACAATAATTATCAGCCAGTAAAAGGAAAAAATGCTATACACAGCAAAGTGATAAGCTCTTAAGCTTGGGCAGTTTCCATTCTTGCCCAATAATACACAGTTAATTTGTCTGTACAATATTGAGGTAGCCTTTGTCACCAGTCAGCTGTAAACAAAGCCCACCTTTGCCATTTGGTAACACACAGCCTTTGTTAAGGATCTCAGGTGTGCTTGCTCATCCAGAAGTCTTTACTCAGAACAAAAGGAACAGATGGTTCTGAGGTCTTGCTGTGGTCACCTCTTCTTCACATTTCTTTGTTCTATATGCAGCCATCACTCTGTTGTTTGTGTTGTTCCTTTGTTTTCTGAAATAGCTCTTAAGCAGTATATTCATGAGCGTTCCAGCTGCAAAATAATAGTTCTTCTTCTGTACGATCATCTACTCCAAGACAGGAGATCTAAAGTCTGTCCCAAGTATTAGGAATTATCTGAGGTTTGGATTTCGTGTCTTTTTAAGGTGTGAGCGCACCTTGTGATCTCCCCCTTTTTTGTTGGCATCTTGGCGTAACTGATGGCAGATGCCATTTCAAGATGAGAGCCCAGCATGTCTACAGGGAAATGTAATGAGCAGGGCTGCCTAATGGAGCACCATCATGATTGCTCTTGAAAAGCAGAGAAAGATGGTGATTGATTATGAAAATACAGATTAATATGGTATAAAACTAGTCCTCTCAGCAGGGACAAAGAAAAAAACAAGGGCTGTGGCAACCTGAGAAAATCACCAATTTTCTCATGCACCACTAGAATCCTTGCTGAGGAAACCTAGGCAGTTTTGCATTTCAAGAGTTTATATGCTCCTCTTATTCCAGTCTGCCATTTTTTCCTAATAAATAATCTTACATTAAGCAGAAATAACGGATTGTTTATAATATATTCTTCTACAACTCATCAAAAAGCATATCAACATCTTGACAATGTTTCTGTACCTGCTTTTCAGAGAAGGGTGAGAAAGGGAATTTTGTCTGCTACTTGCTTCCTCCACCTCTCTCATTTTCAAGAGAGCCTTTGGTTTAGTTGAGTTAAAAGATGTTCAAGTTGTATCTGAACTATCCCATGCATGACTGCTTTATGCATGACATATACAGATTTTTGACAAATACATGACCATTTCTGGAGTCAGCTAATTATGAAGCATTTCTGAAACATAACATACAAAACTACATTGGAATATGAATTGGTAGAAATTTCTGTTTTATTAAATCTCAGACTCATTTAGGAGAAATGAAGAAATAGCAGTTAAGAATGAGGAAATATTAAGAGAGAATTCATATGATCATTTTAAATAAAGAAATATCCAATTCTGAATTCTTAAAAAAAAATTAGGCTTCCTTTTCCTCCTGCAAATCTGACCCCTTTTTCTGAAGATTTTTCTTAGAGCAGCCTTTTCTTCCTCTCACTCAATATTACCCCAGTCTGCTTCTAAGTATTCTCTGGTTTCATGTATTTAAATGCAAGTGCTTTCAATAAATTCAGATGAAATTTCTTAGACAACATTTCCTCCTCCTTTTTTTTCTTTTTTCTTTTTTTTTTTTTTTTTTNTTAAGGTAGTGTGATATTCTGGTTTCACTTTTTTCCTCATATAACTGAAATGATTAACACTTTTATGCAATGTGTGGAGCTGGAATATTTTTTGAGTAAATTTCACATGCAATGCAAAAGATTTTATGTTCTTTCAAAACCTTGGATCTTTTTCATCAGGAAAACTTCAAAGAATTTGGAACCTATATACATGTTCTTCAAAATTTTATGAGTTCAAAAAAGATCAACTTCAATGTAAGAGGCTGTGAGGACACAAGGTTGGACCAGTTCACATTAATTTTTTTTTTTTATTAATAATTGAAGAGAAAAATATTTGAGGTTATGTGTCAATTCCTCATTCTGTTTGCTTTAATGTTTTGGTATTGCCTATAATCAGCTTCTACAAAATAATACTAAATACTAACATGTCTACTTCTAGCACTTTGTGATTCTTATCATGCAGTGATGCTAAACTTAGTGATTTAAAAATATGACTTTCAGTCTTGATAATTTGAATGCTATAAAAACATACAAAACACTCAATATGGCTCAAATTCTCAATGTATAAACTGTCTGTCTCACAAGTCCTGACCAGCCTTGCATGGGAACCTTCATTCATAACTTTTGCCCATGGGATCACGACCTCCATATAAATATGGGTATGGACTCCCACTTTTGGCCTGACTTTTGCTGTTATTATGCCATCTCCAGTCCTATTTCTGGCTCTGCCTTCCAGGTGAATCTTGGTGAACTTGCTGTTCTCTGACATGTATCTATGATGGGCTAGTTGGTGGTTGAATATAGCACTTTTGCATTTGAGCAAGAGATTGGTAATAGGGTAGTTCTCTGGTCAGGTCATATAACAACCTTACATGAGTATCTGTTGCTCAGGGCTGTGGATCACATACTGTCAAATTGTACCATTTTTAAAAGAAAATAGTTCATTATTAATAATTATTAGTAATGAGGTTTTTTTTTTTCCAATCAATCAAGGAAACTATATTTGTCACTTTGTCAATTGGATATCAGCATTTGACTTCCATTAGGTCTTTGCAATATCTGAAACGACCTTAGGCAACCATTCATTCTGAGTTCTGTCTCAAGCATTTGTTTACAGGTGGATGCACTTCAGTCATAATCAGCAACAAAATTTTTCACATTCTTTTTCACAAAATTCAATGGAATGATTGACAGCAAAGGAGGCCATCAGTCAATAAAGGTGCAAGGCAGCATAAATGATGCATTACACTACTTTCCAACCTGTGAGCAAAGTCACACAGGGCACTCGGAAATGGAAACAGTGCTGAATGAAAAATAAGATATTGTGCATATATGCAGAGCAATTTCAGCTCATGAATTTGTAAAGGTGTCAAGTTGTTATATAAATAAGAGAGGAGTTATGGTATTTGTTCATTAACTCTTCAGGAACCGTAAACCATAGTCACTAAGATTTTAAGCTAAATCCAAATTAGATCCCAGTAGCAATAGAAACTCTTTGATTGGGTGGAGTCTCATAGTAGGATCTTAAATGCATTCCATTTTAAAAAACCCCAAACACCAAAAACCAGACAAATATCTTTTCTCATGAACAAATGCATGGACAGAAACTACCTGTGCAAGCAGACCCATAGAACAGAGCCAAGAAGTGCATTATCTATGACTGATAGTGAAATGCATACCCATGCAGTGCTCACGAGGCAGACTCACAGTTTTGAGCAGGCATTGATAAGTTTTTGAACACAAAGACTTCTCTAACTCCCATATTATTCTTTATATCCCTCAATTCGATGTATACACCAAGTTGTGTAGTGCAGTCTACTTTCTGGAGGGAAGGTAAAGCCATACAGAGAGATCTTGACAGCCTTGAGTGGTGGGCCTGGGTGATCATCATGAGGTTCAACAAGGTCAAATGCAAGGTTCAGCGCCATTCCAGGTCAAGCAGGAACACAGACTGGGAAGAGAACGGACTGAGAGCAGCCCTGAGGAGAAGGACTTTGGGGTTCTGGTGGACAAAAAGCTGGGCATCCCTTGGAAATGTGCCTTTGCAGCCATCTCTGTCCTGCACTGCATCAGACCCAGCCTGGCCAGCAGGGTAATGAAGAGTGTTCTTTCTTTCCATTCTGTTCTTGTGAGACCCTACCTTGAGTGCTGCATCCTCCTCTGGGGTCCCCAGCACAAGGAAGATGTGAATGTGTTGGAGTGAGTCCAGAGGAGGGCCACAAAAATGGTCAGGGAGCTGAAATACCTCTCATTAGAAAAGGCTGTTTGGTCTGGAGAAGAGAAAGTTTTGGGAGACCTAATAGTAGCCTTCCAGTACCTAAAGGGAGCTTACAAGAGAGCTGAAGAGGGATTTTTCACCAGGGCATGTAGTGATAGGATTTAATGGCTTTAACCTGAATGAAAGTAGTTTAGATTAGATATTATAAAGAAATTCTTCACTGTGGTGATGGTGAGATACTGGAAGAGGTTGCCTAGAGAAGTTGTTGACACATGACCCCTGGAAGTGCTCAAGGCTGAGTTGGACAGTGCTTTGAGCAACTTGGTCTAGTGGAAGATATCCCTAGGGCAGCTGGAACCAGGTGAGCCTTAAAATACCTCACAGCCCATATGAGTTTATGTAACAAGATTCTTATTTTGTCTTATTGGACACATACTTGGAAGAGATATTAAGGAGAAGCAAAATGAGATATTGAATTTTTAAAAACACTGCCTAGGTCTGCAACAGAAATGTAGTCACCATATTTCTAAATATTTCTTGTGTAACCGTGGCATTTGCTAACTGTAGACTTGAGTAAATCATATTTATTATACTATACTGGGAGGATGAGTGATCTCAGACATGTAATTAAAATGCTTTCCTAATGTGTCTACATTTAGAAAATGTTCCCTTTGAGAGCATGTGGAATTCCTTGCCAGATGAGATCAGAATTGAAAGCTATGATTAGGTGAATTTAAGTACAATACCATTCCATTGTGGTAAACATGAAAACAAATTAAAATGAGGCCTACTGAAGAATACTATTTAAAAATTGCACTCAGTTTTATGATAAAATGCTTTTCTTCAAGTATAAGAATAAAGTTTTTTATTTACAAATAAATGCTTTTGCTTTTCTAAATTAAGTGTTTTTATTTGTCTTGAGTACAATTTTTTCCAAAACCTCGACAGGCTAAGTCATATAAAGCATAACAAATCTCCATCTCAGTTAAAGTAAAATTGCAGAGTTTTTCTAAAATCTTTGTTATTTCACTGGTCTGTGTAATGCTCAAGCACCTTCAAACACTACATTGAAGAATATATTGCTTAATATGAGATGCAATCTGGACTGATTGTAAAGTTGGAATTTGTTTTACTACTTCATTTTATTACTTTCTTTTTTCTCTTTTTTTAAATATAAGTTTGTATTTATGAAAGTAAGAAATGGACTGGAAACTAGTAACTTCTGTGATAATTGTTATTTCTTCTGAAAATTTGTTTCCTAATACATGAAAATGAAAATACTTTTGCAGACAGGGGTCTTAGTAGAAATGAGTTTACAGACAATTTGCAGGCAGTTAATTACAAGTCTGCTCAGAAAATGAGCATTTACTAAAGCTCTGAATGAATCAGTTATACCATGTGTGCTAATGACCTGGCACTGCCTCACCAGGAACTCCACAAAGATTTAACAATACATAGACACACACACACACACATATATGTGTATATATACATATATACACTATGTGTATGTATTTATTTTTAATGTATTTTTAATGTAATTCTTTAAACCAAGAGAAAAGTTGGAAGTTATATCCAGATTCTTCCCTACTCCCACAAACTAAGAATTTGGGAGCTAAAATTACCTGCTTATAAGTATTTTAACTTTCTTGTGCCTAATCAATGGCTTTTTAGCAACCAGTTTGTGAATCATTGCTGAAGAGAAATTTATGCCACAGTGTACCAAAAGTCGCTTGTACAATTTAAGTTAATTCTTACTATCTGACAAAGAAGGAGATTAACAATAACTCTAAAAAGAGTTTATGGCAGTTGAAAGCAAAACCTTGTTGTTGTAGTTTGATGCATCAGATTTCATTTCCTTTGTCTGGTCTTTTAAGAATGCAGCATTATATTGAGATAAGTTTGTAAACACGGAGAAAGTGAGTGCCTAACCACCATATTACAGGATTACTTTCTTGTCCGTTTTTTGACTTAAAATCCAAATACTCTTGAAAGTTGCAGTAGCTTTACCAGAAAAAAAATAAATCATGCACTTCCTTCAAGACTATCCCCAGGAGTCTAAACAGTATACACTGAAGCTTGCTCAGATAGGGAAATAAAAACAGAGTTTGGATTTCCTGTAGTTTTTCAGTAGCAACTTTAGCTACTAGAGTGCTTGTTAAAATAGCAATGAAATAAATTGTCTATCCTTACTTACTTCCAGAGTCCCAAATTTCTGTGAAATTTGCTTCCTCTTTTACTTAAAAGTACCTCAAATTGGCAGTAAAGTTTTACCTCATGATGAATATAAACTCTAGTCCATGTGAAAATACTTTTGATGCTTCTTATTTGCACAAGGTTATGCCTGTTTTCTGTCAGACACCGAAAGGAGTAGGCCAGACATCAGGGGAAAGCTATCCAGGTAACCCTGGGTAACAGAGCAAAAAGCAGAAATGGGACTGAATATGCCCATAACTGCTGTGTCAATGAGGAAATATATCAATATCTCATCGCTGGACAATTGAGTACAATTCATGAGTGCTTAGTTTATATGGCATGAGTTGAAACCTCCACCTAGTTCCTAGTTCCCAGACCTAGACATTGTCTGCTTGAAATGGAAGCCTCTGATGAAAAATTGCTGAGTCAGAATCTAACTTCTCAAATGCAGTTTTACCACAAATAGTTTTAATAATAGAGAATCATTTACTTAGTTAAGATTTTTTTACCAATCTCCACTGAAAAATATAATTTTATGATTGAATGATTTTAAATTTCTTGAGATGATGTCAAGATACCAAACCGCAGATTAGCACTCCCTCCATGTTATGACTCTTTGCTGCATTAATAAAAGACATTTATTTTGCAGGTCTCAGATGGCTCCTTATGCTAAACTGTAAAGTAGTTACTCACTTCCTGTGAATATACGCAAAATGTACATAAGAACAATTTTAAACATTGTATCTATGAAACCAAATTTCTTTGTTATCCTAGTAATTTGTTCATCACAAAATCTTTTCATTTTTTCATTCTGTGATTTCTGCTTTTAAATTGGCTGTCAACAGTTAAGAATTTATATTTTGTTAATATTTATTTATAAAAAATCTTCATATTTATTGTTTATATTATTGCTTGAAAGATAAAGTATTAAAGATACATTTCGTGTCTATGTGTTTTTCACTACAGAACCAGTTCTTCCCTATTAACTTAAAGGAAGAGTGCTGTTTAAAAAAAAAATTGAATAGTAAGATTGAATGTGGAAAGAAGAAAAGTGTGTTGGCAACTTCAGATGAGTGAATGAAACCAAAATTCAGAACCTTATCCTGCTCTTTCAGAGAAAGTGGAATAAATATTTAATGGAAAGCTTTGCACCATTCAAAATAATAAATGTCACCTTAGAACAAAGAAAATGGTTTCCAGGCCTCCATGGTGATGAAGTAAAATATGATTTTATGTTAGGTTCGTAGTAGTCAACTTCATTAATTTTTAAAGAGTAGATAAGTGCATTCAACATTATCACTGCAGATGCTAATGCTAAAATACACCATTGTTCTCTACAAGAAGCTATGGGTTGTTCCCATTCCCAGTAGTTAACTTTTTTTCATTTAATACATATAAATGTTTATGTGCTGATACTTGTCCATTGCAAGCTGTCCCCATGGTAAGAGGACAAAACAGATCACTTTAGGTAACTACAGAGTAAAACACAGAGCTCTGGTGGCCTCAGTAGTCACTCTCTTTCAGTTTTATGACCAAGTTTCTTCTATCTCTGCTCTCCTGCATGTGTAATCAACACAGACATGCACAAAATGAGCATTTTTCTCAAAAACTATGCCAAAAAGGCCAAAGCTGCTGCTTGATGAACTGGTGCCACTGGAGAGCTGCAAGGCTCTGATTTTGTAGGTCATCATCTAAAATTTAGCAAGGTATAGTAGCAACAGAAAGGATTTCAGGCTGAGCTTGAGCAGCTAATAAGACTTAAAGACAGCTGAGAGAGACAGGAAGTTTCATTATTACTGGTCATGTCTGGAGAAGGTAAGAGGAAAATGTCTTTATCCAAGGACCTTGGAACTGATGTTCCCAAGGATGTTAGAGTCCTCTGGAGGAGTAAAACTCAGTAAAAGTCTTCCTCTGTTGCTTGACCATGGCTCTCCAGAAGCTAAGTTTTCACTTTTGCTTTCATTTGAGAGGATTTTAGGCAGAGGATGCTGTTAAAATTTGCAGGCATGTGACCCACTCTAAGCAACTATGAACCATAGGAACATTAATTGGAAAATGAAAAGTGACCTTGGTGGTGACATAAGATTGAAGTGAGTGTTCAGAGAACACTCTGAAATCCAAATAGGTACAGAACAAAAATCTCTATGCAGTGAGAATAATCAGCAGTGTGCTCTGACTCAGCAGGCTGCTTGGGCAGCACTGAAATGGAAATGGGTGTGCTGCTTCTTTACAGTATAAGAACTGAGTAGCAGAAGGCAGGGATTATAGCATAAAGGGAAAATTTACTGCCTCATACAGTAGGACCCAAGCATATAGGCTATTCACTTTCAAACATATTTTATTATTATATCTAATGAAAGATTGGATCTTGCAAACTGCTGAAACCAGAGAGGACAGGTGCTATACCAAAATATAAGCTGCCAAGGACTTTTACTACAAGTCTAAAAGATTAGCAATAAAGACAAGTTACTTTGGTAAATGTTGGCAAAACCTTATCAGCTGAATTAAATCTCTACTGAGACAAATTTGTTTCAATGAAAACCTAAGGTCTTCATTACCTTTGAAAATAAGTATCCATTTTCCAACTAACTCCCCAAACACAGTTAATCAGATTTTGGAAACCTTCCCAGTAGCACACACAGAAAATGCACAATACTTGTGAAAGACCTGATCCATATAACACTAAATAATAATCATGTAGGAAGTCTGGTTCCTTGCCTGTGGGTATTCAACATCTGAATTTATGTAAACAGACAAGGGAAAAAGAAATGGTGCTCTAGAGAAGCGAACTGGAACAATTACATTCAAGGTGCATACTCTACAAAGAATTCACCTAGAAATATGACATAAAACATAAACATCATACAGATAAAATTCCAGAAATGCCAACAAAACATGCACAAAGTAGTGTGTCCTTCTCATTTGTATATCCTGATGAAATCATATGGTGATTCACATAGTGATTAGAGGATTAGAACCTATGCATTTAAATTTTTTTTAGTATTTCAGGAATGAGAACTTTCAATTATGCATCCAACTGTGTCTTACTGTACTAGTCAATGAGTATATAGTCTCAAAATGCTTTTTACAGACAAAAGTGAACAGCTAGATTTGCAATGTATGTGCAAGGATGAAATTCACCCTTAGGCAATGAGCCATACCAGAAAGTAAAAAATAAGTAAAAAATAATTTAGGTTTTCTTTAAGATTTTGAATTTTTATGCAGTTTATAGGAGTTTTTTTCCACTGGACAATTGCTTGGGCAAGTTAAAATTGACTCTGACATATATTCAGGGGTGTAATTTCTTTAATTTTGCCCATGATTTTCCTGTACACTTTTCCTCCTCTTTTTCTTATAAAATTGTTCTGTATCAAAGTCATGATTGGGATGGCTTTAGAGCATCATTACAAACAGGGCATAATGTCCATTGCTACATATCAAAGTGGTGGTATCTCAATTCCCTGACAGCACTATGAATAGAATTTAAGCATCCCTTTCTGAGTGCTACAAAGGTTTCTTCTTTAGAGTTCTAAAGTGTCCTGATATTCCATGATCAGGACACCATATAAAATGAGTTGAATACAAACCCAAATACAGAATTCCAAATAGAGTAAACAAAGCCCCTCCAGTTAAGTAACTTGACTCGTGTACGAGAAATACATTTTTATGTAATATATTAGATAGGAAAAAAATAACAAAAGCAATTATTCCTAGATGGCAGAAAAAAAACCCCAAAGTGATTTTAAAAGGAATTAAGAATGGGATATGATCTAAAGAAGAATATCTTTTCAAGGATCAGGACTGACTGCACAATAAAGTCTTTTGAAGGGAAAAAAAAAAAAAAGAAAAATATTTAAGAAAAAAATCAAAACCAGGAAGTACTTACACTTAGTGCCTTATGGAAAATGTAACCAGTGAAGAACACTGAGTAATTCTACAAGTGTAAAGTAATAGAAAAAGTCCAAAAAAGGCCATATAGGCCTATCTAATCATTGGAGATATTTCTTTTCCAACATGACTTTTTAGTTGCAAATGACAAGACAGGCTCTTATGCAATTTTTAGCATCAGACTCTTCCTACAAGTCGTGTTAGGTATTCTTAGCATTGTCACTGAATAGCAAGTCACTTAATGAAAAAAATTAGCAAGATGTAGAAATCAATATTTTACTATGCAATATTCACTGACCCTCTGTGGAGGATCACAGTCATGGAAAATATAAATTAATATACAGCAGTGCACATTTGTCTATAAAATTTGAAGTGGTTGTTTTTATGTATTAGAGATAAAAAGATGGAGACCATTTCTAATTTTCAAGACATCTTGCTTTGTGTACAAGGAAAGGAAAGTATTTTAATGTAATCAAGGGCTTTTACAAGTATTCTGCTTTTAATTAATGCCCATCACCCTCAAAGTTCAGGCTTGCTCAAGTGCAGCAGTAGAACATCATGGGAATGACAAAAGCCATAGGCTCTAATTTTTTTACTCAAAAACTGAGAAAGGTAAAGTTCATGCTCTTAAAAAAAATTGAAAATAGAGTACCATACAGGTGCTTCAAAAATGACTTAAGCATTAAACTAAACTGTTCCACTACAGAAAAAACACACTTCTGCCCGCAGATCGGTTGTGTCACACAAGGGAAGAACTAAGCTACAAATTTTTTATTAAAGCGCACAATTCTACTTAAAACCAAAGACTCAAAAAGTTATGTGTTTTAGAAGAACTTGCAAAGCAGGACTCTTGCTAAAAGCATGATAGTAAGTCAAGAAAAGTACAAAATTATTTTGTTGTTTCTTAAATAATTGTGAATTGCTTACTCTGGAGCACGTTGCCATTTCAGTAGTGCTAAATACAAGTTTTATGTAGGCATGTCACTTACTATATTGCCTTTATAGGATTTCATCAAGTTATGATGGAATATGAGATCTGATTGGGGAAATGGACAAGTTAATTTACCATTTTTATGGGTATATAAATCAGCCATATTTCACTGACATCACACAGATTCATCAGTTCATCCAAAGCAGCTAAATCTATTAACAGGTGGTATTGTTGTAATGGGGGTTTGGGGTTTTTCTCTTCTTTTTCAGTTATTTCCTATGTCTTTTAAAAAAATCTCTAGAAGTGGAGCACTGATTACACTTTTGATAAGTCTAATTTGCTTTTCTTAGGTCTGGTTGGAGCTAGAGAACTCCGTCCTGCTTTTCACATCTGGTCCTATTAGCTTGTTGCAGTTTAACCCAGCCAACAAATAAATGCCACTCAGATGCTCTTTTACATTTTCCCTCTGACCTCAGTAGGGATGAGAATCAAAGTAAAAAAAAGTAAACCTTGAGATAAGAACAGATTAATAATGGAAATAAAAAACACCACACAACCACAACCAATGTTAATATAGCAACAATAACAGTGAGTGCTAAAGATAATATTTACACTAATAATAATTTTAATGAAAGTGAGAGATAGAAATAACACCTGAGACAAACAAGCTATGTACAATACCATTGCTCACCATGTGCTGACTGATGCCCATCTTGTCTCCATGCAGCATCCAACAGCTCAAGCCAATAGCCCAGTTTATGTGGGGTGTCATGACATTCTCTGGTATGGGATATCCCTTTGGCCTGTTTGGTTCAGCTGTCCTGGCCATGCTCCCTCCCAGATTCTTGTGCACCTGCTCACTGGCTGAGCATATAAAACAGAAGAGTCCTTGACTCAAGGTTAACACTGCTCAGGAAACTCCGAAACATCAGTGTGTTAACAACATTGTTCTCATAACAAATCCAAAATGCAGCATTGTATTTGGTACTGTGTAGAAATTTTACATTTTCTGAGATGAAATCAATACACAGAGCTTTAATATGAGATATAATTGTTTTGCTTTCCTGACTCACTGCAGACTACTCAAAAACCAGCACAAAAGTCCTAAATCCCATGCATACATTCAAACAGTTAAAAACCCCTACCAATGACAACAGCTTCCAGCAATAATAATTCAGATGGAGGAGGGAAGGTTATGATATTTACTGAGCTCAAGCATTTCTTTGAAGTCTAAATTCACCTGGAAATTCCATATTCTATTTGCTTCGCTTATTAGTTCATAGAAAAAAGCCTCAGGTTTGAAATTATATCTTCCTTCATTTATTGCCACTTTTTTTTGTTTGATCTAAAAACTTCTATATTTTTGCTGTGAACTGTAATTCCTGACAGCCAGAATTATAAATTTAGTTCTTTTAAAGAGGATATAATGATTCACCATCAAACATTCTCTGGAAAACATAACTATATGCAGTAATTTCACGACTATAAGGCACACTGGATTATAAGGCGCACTTCTGGGTTGTCAGCAAATTTCTGAACTTTGTCCATTTATAAGGCACACCAGATTATAAGGCGCGCTTCTGGGTTTTGATCAAAATTTTAGGCTTTAAGGTGTACCTTATAGTTGTGAAATTACTGTAATTTCTTTTAATGCATATGCTGTACATATATTTTTAAATGGCTTAAGTTATACTGTAATTGAAAAACATTTTGTCACAGTAAGCTAGCAATAACTATAAGGAAGAAGAACTTCACTCCTGAAGATACAGTAAACCAATTTATCTACCAGGACAAGATGAAGGTTCCTACCAGGGCAATTCAATAATAATCAATGAATTCACTTCTCTCACATAGTCCAGATACAATGAGAAAAGGAATTAGAAGATGTATGTGTCACAAGCAATAATTCTTAACAGTCTGGAGGTGACTAATCTGAAAAACCTCTATTTTTCTTTTGTTTCTAATAAAAGTTTCTTTTGTTTTGAAGAAAAGCTACAATTATTTTATACTTGCATATACCTTCTGCTAAAAAACTGTATCTGGTAATCACAAAGAAGCTAAAAAGAAGTTTAAAAATTCATTCTTCCTGATATGATTATACTTACTACTTAATCATACTTAACAGAATCATAGAACTCTAGGGGTTGGAAAGGACCTTGGAGGTCATCTAGTCCAATGTCCCTGCCAAGACAGAGTCACTTAGAGGGAGTTACACAGGACTATGTTGGTTTTTAAATGTCTCCAGAGAGGGAGAGTCCATGACTTCCCTGGCCAGCCTGTTCCAGTGCTCTGCCACCTTCAGTGTAAAGAAGGTTTTCCTCATGTTGATTTCTCGTGTTTTAGGTCATGACCATTGCTCCCCATCATGCCACTAGGCACCTCTGAAAGGAGCCTGGCACCACCCTCCTGACAGCTGCCTTTGAGATATTTATATGTATTGAAGTGATCTCCTCCCAGTCTTCTCTTCTCTGGACTAAACAGGCCCAGCTCCCATAGCCTCTCCTCGTATGAGAGAGACTTCAGTACCCAAACCGTCTTTGTGGCATTCACCAGATCCTCTCCAGTAACTCCTTGTGTTTCTTGAAATGTGGAGACCAGAACTGAACACAGAATTCCAAATAGGACATCTAAAGGGTCCAGATCACCTCCCTCCACCTGCTGGCCGCTCTTTTCCTGATGCACCCCAGGATATTGTTGGCCTTCCTGGCCACAAGTGGACTCCAGTCTCATGCTCATCCACCCAGACTCTCAGCTCCTTCTCCACACATCCGGTCTCCAACAGGTCAGCCCCAACTTGTATTTGTGCTTGGGGTTACTCCTACCAGGTGCAGGACCTTAGTAGGTTTCTCTCTGTCCAAATCTCCAGCCCATCAAGGTCCTAATTAATGAATGTCAGCACAGGCTCAGGTGTATCAACCATCCTCCTGAGTTTTGTTATAATCAGCAAACTTGCTCAGGGTGCATTCTATTCCTTTGGCCAGGTTTTTGGTAAACAAGTTAAAAGAATGGACCAAATGTGGAGAATGCCACTGACTTCAGGCCTCTTACTGGATTCTTCTCCACTGATCATGACCCTCTGAGTTCTGCCATTGAGCCAGTTCATTATCCATCTCACTGTTCATTTATCTAACACACAACTCCTGAGTTTACCTCTAAAGGTTTTATGAGAGACAATTTCAAAAGCCTTGCTGATGTCAAGGTAGACTTCTGTGATTTCTGTGCTTCTTATAGTAGACTGTCCGTCCCATCTGAGAAGTTTATCAAATGATCTGACACAATTGCACACAATTTCTCATGTGCCCACATAACACTTTGGCAGAACAATATGCGAGATATCAGTCTCAATTCTAAAAATGTTTAGCAAGTTTCCAGAACTGAAAGGTTAATCTATAAGTTATTAAGTTTTTACTCTTCAATCATATCAGAAGAAAATGAGATCTATTTACAAAATGAATTCATCTGTGAAACAATAGGCAAATTTAAATATGTTTTTATATTTGTTGATTAATGTTTGTTCCATTTTAGACCTTCTTTTTGCAGTATGTGGTCCCAAAGGTTTTCCCACAGCTAGGGACATAAGAAATGCCCATGACTTCTTTTGATGCATTTCTCCCAAAACCAATACCTGCAATTCATCATTAACAGATTATTCCCATTAAATATTGCTATGCATCTTACACAAAGGTTGAGTTTTTGCAAATAATATTTTTTAATTGATGAATGCTTGTTATAAGCTCTTTTTTTCTCTCTCTTTTTCTTCGTTTGAATCTTCCTGTGCTGACAGAAACAGAAGTAAATAGATATAGGAAGGAATGTAGATATAAAAGATATATATTCTTGTTCAATCTGATTCACAGTGAGAATAACTATGTGCA
Organism: Turdus rufiventris; assembly: GCA_013186435.1. Taxonomy (NCBI): domain Eukaryota; kingdom Metazoa; phylum Chordata; class Aves; order Passeriformes; family Turdidae; genus Turdus; species Turdus rufiventris. Next base: position 12,703,115 of record PYHW01010717.1, on the reverse strand, counting down.
TATTCAAATCTCCCCCTGTAGAATAAAACAAAGAGTCTCTGTTTACATCTGTACTATCCTTTTGTTAAATCATTGAGGAAAAGCACTTGTATATATGAATAGAAGAAGGATTAAATACTATGTTATACTTTTAACTTCAATGGCATAAAAAGATCTTCAAAAAGCCAGCGTTGTCCAAAATAACACTTGAAATAATTAAGTTCTCCTGGGGAAAACTTATTTTCTTAACAAGACCAGCAAACTAAGCTGATTTGTAATAAAATCTTAATCAAGCACTGATTGCTTTGTTCTACCACACTGGGAGAGTTGTTTTCCAGACAGTATGGCCTCCTGCAACACTGGGGAAATTACTTTATGCATATTATAAAAGCCTAAGTTGGGAGTGAGGAATCCCTTTCCAATATGGTCAGATAATCAGCAACAGAGCTAAAAATAAAAAGGGGTGGGGGAAGGACGGTTCTCATTTATATTTGCTTTTTATCTATTAAAAACTACAAAAAAATTCTAATGTGCTTTTCCAACAGTGGATAAAACCTTATACCTAAAACCATAGCTCCAAATAATCAAAGGTCTGTCTTCTACCTGCCGCATAAAACTTTTTAAGAAAGGTTATACCAACTCTTCTTCTCCCATCATAATGGCTATGCATCCAGTTACAAACATTCTCTCTTTCTTTACCAAGAAAATTAGTTATAGTAGGGCTGACATTTCAGATGACACTGGGCTCCTCCACTTTTCTACATGTTCTTTAGAAGAATAAACATGATTTGTTACTATTACCGCGCTAATCATCCAAGAAAGAAGGGAAATTCTATGTTCTTTTCTGTATTTAAAAAACCAGTCAGTATAAATATTCTTCAGGCAATGACTGAAGAATTTATTTTCCTTCATGGCTGAAGCCTTATTTCCCCCATATTGAGTAACATGTTTTGCTTTTTTTTCCCCAAGAATGGATCAGCCTACAAGTTAATCTGTTCAGATCACGTGACATCTTTGGAAAGCAAAACATTAAGCAATAATCCTGCAACATACACTCGGCCTATATGTTCTTTAGCAAATAGGATTTACAATTCACATAAATGTTTTCTGGCAACTGTTGCAATTATTTTTGAACATCAGGCTCATGATGGTTGAAATCTATAGAATATGTTACTTGCTCTGAAGAAGGCGTTTTTTCAAAATAAGTGCTATGGCTGGATTTATAGCCAAACAACCCAACAAAATACTACAGATTTTTCCACACCCATGACATTAACTTCCACTGAATATACAGCAAATTCATTGTGCTGTGCCAGATAATGTGTGTGCAGTGCTATATTTCTATTTTAGTTCCTACCATAAATATTGAATAGTCAAACATTGGTTTTATTATGAATTATATATTTGTAATAAATAAAAACATTTCCTCAGTGTTGTCTGTGACTGTTCCATATCTATTAGTGGCTAACCAAAATGTTTCCCTATGTTGTTTCTATATTTTATCTTATAAAAAATATGCTCCTTTGTATAACTTGAATGCTTTTTTCTCCAAACCACATGTTGGCCTGATTTATGCCCCTGAGGAAAGCCATAATAGTGACTTTTCCATCAATTGTAACCATTATTTTTTCTGTTAGTGGGTTTCTTGACATATATTTAATTTGTGTGTCTTTTTGTGAACATTGTTTGCTGCAGTACTTTTTATATTTCTATGGGTTGAACAGGAAATAACAGGCAGTGCCATCAACTGTGTTGATGGTACTGTCAAGCCAAAAAACACACATAATTTTCTGTAGTAGCATTCCAATATCCAAATGAAACCATGGCTTAAAGGAGCTCTCTGCCTTCAGAAAGCATGCCAAGAAATAGCCCTTGAAGAAATCACTAGAGCACTAAAGCATAGATATAAAATTGTCTCTTGAGCTACAGAATATCAGAAAAGATAAAAGGGAAAGACCACCAGCAATCTATAAGGCCCAAAAAAATACCAGTGCATAACATAAAGAGCAACTCCTCTTGTTCCATGGATTATTCACAATGGTGAGTTGAGTTTCTACTAGCAGTTGGGCAAACTAAAACGTATGTAACTCAATTATTCTTCTGTCTCAGTTAACAGGAAAATATTTAAAGCATAAAAAGGAATAAGTGTTTTGGGGGTTTTTTTATCCCTATTTCTGATGAACAGCTTGTATAGTCAAGCAAATTAAATTTAACTGCTTAGTTATAGATTTTTCTTCCCTGTTCCCCAGACTACAATCAGAGCACCTGACATGCATAAGAAAATATGTCTACTGACATGAAACAGATAAAATCATTCTCATTTTGGGACAGAAAGTATAAACAAATACAGCAAGAACCCATTGTTTATACAAACTCCTGAGAGCAACAAATAAAGCATTATCACTCATCCCACAGACATACTTGTTTTAATTTGGAGGTCAAAAGTTTTTTGCTTTTGCTGTAAGTTTTTTATGATCCCTCAAAAACCTCTCAACTGTTACTGGAATAGTCCCTAATAACAGTGTACCTGTAAAAGCTGCAGAAAGTTTGGAAAGTGTTTATAATACAGATGTTTGTCTGAGAAAATTATTTTACATTTTGTATGATCCATCCTAAACAAGCAGAAATGCTACAAATGCAGGATAATCTTTCTATGGAATAGACGTCAAAGATGGTAAATCAGTTACATTCTCCATAGCCGTGAAATTAAATAGACAGAAAAAATATCACTAAATTTTTCTTTAAAACAGAATTTTGGCATCTGAAGAGACTGCTTCCATACCTGTGATCTTCTTTTGTTTGCTTTTTAAGTCCAGATGTCTTCTTTTAAGTTTGAGCTGTAACTCCACATAGACAATTTCTTTTTTTCAGTTTTTTTGTTCCTTCCATTTTTGCTTAGTGGGAAGCAGACCATAAGATTTATGTATGATTTTCTGCACATTAGACTCTGAGTTGACAATAGCATGACCTCACTATAGTGGCCTATTGTAATATTCTACAATACATAATATTCATTAAAAAGAAACTTAGTTTTTATTTTGTTTCTTTCTTTCTTGGATAATAGAAAACCATATCCTTCTATTTCAATAGAAACCTTGATATTATCATAACAAAATATAGGTATAAGTGGGTCTAACAGAGTTGAGACAAAATTATGCAAAGATTTGTGCTATGTAAAGCTAAAGTACAGTTTGAATGCAACCAAATTTAACCACTGAGATCTACTCAATTCTTCAAAATTAGAGGGAAGTAGTGGAAATCATAGGGATCAATCGTGCACTCCATTCTTGAAATTAGGCCACAGGTGATTTTGATTTTTTAAAAAATCAATTTCTTTCAAACTGTTAAAAAACCCCCACATTTATATTTCAGAGGAAGAATTACAGCACATAGAAGTTCCTTATGATAGCTACAGAAGATCAGCAGTATAGAATAGTATAAGGAATACCAAAAATTATCCCACATATTACATTTAAGAACATATGAATGTACCAAAGATTTTTCATTTCTACAGATGCTAACTAGTTGTGTTATGTAATGTTTTGATATTGTGATTTATTAAGATAACAAATGTTTTTTTAATTAGAATGAAGAAGCATGTTATCACTCTTGTATCCCTTGAATGGATTAAATAAGTTTAGGAGGACTGAAAATGTCAAATGAACTTTTATCCCAGACAAATTGATTTTATTGGCAGTTAAATAGGACAGAAAGTTGAGGCTGACAAAGAAGGTCCAACAACAGAACAGTGGAAAACTTCTGTAAAATAATGCTTGAATTAAAAGGGAAATACCTGTATTCATTATTTTCCTATATTTTATTTTTGTTAATACAAAAATTTTTAAGTTTTTTAAGAGAGTCCAAGAACCATCATTTTGTCACTAAAGAGAAAACATTTTTTTTTCCAGTTTAGAAACATTGGGGAGAGAAAAAAATGTAATCCAAACAATTACTTGTCTTGATTAATCCTCATTTTCTTATCAAAGGAGGGGAAAACCTTTTTTTTAATATGACCTGAAAAACAGAAAGTTTGAAATTACTATGAAATATATGAATTCCTGAATTTAAGGGCTTCCAGAAAATGCCCATCTGGAGTGGAAATCTTGCCCCTGTTTGAAAGCCCAATTTCTGGGAATATCTCCAGCTGTGTAATACAGGGTAAAAAGTGCAGAGAATGGATGGAAAAACTTAGGGATTCTGGATAAAAGCTGCAAAATGACCATGCCATCCAGTATCGCTTTCTAATGGAAGTGCACAATGTCTTACAAAACTGTGAAAAAACAAACCCAACAAAAAAACCCCATTCTTCTTAATGGGCAGAAATTAGTATTCCCCTATCTTTTATTTTGCCTTTAATCTGAATTTTTAAAAAAAATCAAGGCCTTGATCTGGTGACTTAATTTTCTTATGATAACTTGATTGTATCAAAGCCTTCAATTTATCAAAGCAATTAAAAGTATTCAAGCGTGTTGTTCAATCAGTTCTTAAGTTAGTGAAAGTTGTATTTATAAGAAAAATTTTTGAAAAACAAAAGTATTTATTTTTATTACTTATATTTGTTACCTTATAATTAATTTTTACAAAATGGTACAGCCTTATAGATGCTTCTCTAACTGATAGTCCATTCCCCTGTAATTAGAGGCTTATTATGTGTTTTACAGTTTATCTGTATGAAATGCAGAACAGATATGGAAAAAAATAAACAGAATTCAGCCCTTCCTGTTTCATCTATGTCAGATTTTCTTTCCAAATTAGACCAAAGTGTTTTATACATAAAAGATCCAAATCATGTTTGCTTTACTGAGACAAATTATCCAATTTACTTCAATAGGACTACTTAAACATAATGTAGTACACCATTTCTCATTCTATACATAACTGCTGAGTTTCCTGTTTGGACTCTATCTATTTTTTATTTTTGTGGTTTTTTTCACACTCAGATTTCTCTTTAATTATTTTATTGTCTACATGCTCTAATATAAATATTTCTATCTTTGAGCATACACTCACAAATAAAATGTCAAAATCTTTTAAATTACAGGTTTAAAAAGCAGTATGTGTCTCTCAGTTATAAGAATAAATCTTGGAAGTGAAGCATCTAAAAATATTATTAAAAACAAGCATTAAAATGTACAAGGGTAGCAGAAGGATTGAAACAAAGCTGTTAGATTTTATCAGTTTCTAGTATTTTTGAAGGAATATTTCAAAGGAAAGAAGTATGGAAGATATGATACACTTGAGGGGCTAGTATACTCTTTTTTTTTTTTTTTTTTTGGTAATAACTTGATTCTGTGCTTCCAGAAGAATGTGAAAACTCTGAAAGTCCACTTTATTAAAAGCTTACATAGCTTTAAAACTTTATAAATGGTGAAACACACAATCTTATTTTCTGATGAGGTTGTAACTCTCAGGCTTTAGTTCATAAGCGATTTGCAGATGCAGATTTACATTACTGCAAACTATGACCATTACTTGTGAGACAAAAGAAAACCAAAGTCCTAATACAAAACCATTGCACAGAATTAAACCTTTCCCCACCCCAAATTGGACTTCTTCAACTGACCTTGAAGCAAGATCCAAACATGCCTGTGACAGCAAGGGTTCATATTATTTGTACACAACTTCTATGTTTCATTTCTGTCTTGAAATAATTGGATCATGCTATTCTAAGGCTAAAATGTTTAACAGAACTTCTGCAGTAAATTTTGTCCTAGGACTGTACATTTTTCCTGAATAATGTCTCAATTAAAAAATCCAATTTGGTTATCTACATTGCTATCTAAATGATGTCATTTTTTAAGCTTGAAAATATGAACTGGAATCCAAACCAAGCATATCTTTTATTACCAAGTTTTCTTTTAGAAATACTTCAAGTGTATAAAACTTAACCAACAGGGCTTCCATTAGCAATATTCAGCCTGTATGTGTTCAGTGCTTTTTAGCAACAATTTGGTTTTAAAAAAAATAATAAAAGAAAGGACAAAAATCTGTTTCAGAAGCTAAACACTCCAAGGGTGTTTAGAAAATATATTATACCAAATTATTTAGTCCCCTGAATTAAGTGGGTTTTTTTGGGTATTTTTTTGCCACTGGTTTCAGCTAAAGCACCCATAGATACCACTACTAATCTGCAACTCCTGATTTATTCAGTGTAAAGAAAACATTCCATATTTATTTGAGAAAAGAGGAAAAAATCTAACAAGAGGTATGGTATATGCAAGCAACCTATGAAGACTTAGATCTTCATGTAATTAGGAACGTGAAAACCCATTTTAAGTCTTGAACAAGGTATTTGATGGGTATATTGTTATGAGGATTTTCTCCTTTTTTTTTTTTTTAGTCTTAAAATCATCTTTCTTGGGAATTCAGTAAAGGCAGAGATCCAACTTCATCGACCTCAAAGTTCTGGCAGAATCAACATTTTCCAGAGTATAAGAGGGGAAAAACACACTGAATACTCAGGTGAGGCATGTGGGCACATTATGCAGTCAGACATATGGTTGTCCTACATTTTCTGAGCTGGTGGGAGGAAAGCTGGTGCCAGTTCAGAAACCATGGAGTAGAAGGTCCCCATACATCCTCACAAGAGCTGTCTTTCCCAAATTTCAACACTGTAATATAGCTCTCCAATTTTATGAGAGATTGTAGTGCTATTTGGAGTTCTTACAAGACTCCCAACACTCAAGCCATGACTCTTGTTGGTCTGTCTTTCATTTACTTGGCACCCTTTGCTGCAGATGGCTTCACATCAAGTTATATTGCTACGTCTGGGACTTCTCTGAAATTTCACTAGGGACATGCCAGCTGGCTTTTCCTGTGGAATGCTGGATGATAGCCACCAATCCAGGGACAATGCTGCAGGGCAGCTCAGGGGTTGTCAGTGCCCTGGGGCTGGGTGCTGGCCCAAGAGGGGCTCCTTTGAGCATATCCAGACAGGCTGTGGCATCCAGGGACTGTCCCACTGGACAGGGAGCAGGGCAGCTGGGAGGGATGGGGGCAGCCCCAGCCCTGGAGAGGCAGAGACTGGGCTCAGATCTGCGCCTGTGGCAGGGCAGGGCAGGGCTGTGGGGAGCTGGAGACCAGCCCTGCTGCTGTGGGGTCACCGGGGCAGGGCCTGCTGGCCCCAGGGCTCTGACATGATCCTGGGCTGTGGGCAGGGTGAGGAAACCCAGAGGCTGGACGTGGCTGGCCAGAGCTGCCAATACCCTTGGGGCCCTGAAAATTGTTCAGACACATAAATGCATTGGTGAATCAGAGCATTAACAACAACACGTTGCTGGAAATAGTAAAAGAGACCATGCAGTGCCTTTCACTTTGCTCAAGTGTTTAGTGAATGATTTAATTCCTGTTTGCACTTTTGGTTCCTTCTATGTTAGCTAATTTTGTTTATAGAATAATTAGGCAATTACTTAATTGAAACAGAAACAAAATTTAGTGTATTTCTAAATGTGAAATTATAATTAGTCTGCTTATTAAATTGCATTTGCACAAATTATACCTCTTTATATATAAAAGGAAACATGGCTAAACGATTTAGTATTTTAAAACGGCTGTGAGTAAGTATGTCAGAGGCTGTGAGTGCCAGATACAAAATTATTCAGGGAGAAAAGAACAAGTTCAAAAAAAGTATTCTTTCAAGAGGACCAAAGTAAGTAGATAGTTAGAGATTTGCAACTTTGAAAATGGGCAATTTTCCCATGACCCATGCTCTGAAGGCAGACAGACTTTACTGTGTTTAAACCATTTTAATAAAATAAAACACAAAGCTGGGGGGTTTTGGATAAGACTTCACAGTATATCCAGTCATTATTATTCTTGTATCATGTAGGACAAATTCCAATAAGACAGTTGCAAAGAAAAGCAGTTAGCAATGATCCTTTGCAGGTCAGATTTTATGATTCAGTACAGGTCATTTCAATTTTAACCTTGAATTTGAGTGAACTGAGGATCACACACAACGATCTCTGGAAATCCTCATGGTACCATGAAACATTACATTTTCCATACAGTTTTGACTGAAAGAACTTGACAATGTGCAAAAACTTAAAGCTTTCCTTTGATTTCACGTATAAAGAGACCTGCATGTATTGTATTACTGAATACATTTTGTCATTAAGTATGCTCACAGTGTTCTTGCTTCCAAAGAGAATATATGAACGAGTCCTTTAACATTTAAAGTCTTGCCCTTTTGGAATATGTATGACCTGTTGATGAAATATTAGACAAACTCAATAGCCACACAAAGTTAAGGTGTAGAAATGAGACTTGGGAATTAGGAATTTAAAATCCTCCGTAAAGCTAGAGATTTCATATAGCATATTCCTCAGACTAGCATAGCAATATTTAGTTAAAAATGTAAAGTTTTAGAAACATTTCTCATCTGTTTCAGAGGATTCAGTATGTATAAAGTTCTTCTGGTAACTTACCCTCACAATTACAAGGCTGCTCTTTATTTTAATTTCCCTCAAATCACTTCACAGTTGCTGGACACTGCTCCATCTTTCCTGTTTGAAGTATTACTTCAGATTGTTGGTGGCTTCTACCTATCGCTTATCTGTGGTAGTAATTGTAGGATAAGATCAAAGTGTTACTGGAGAACAGGAAGGAATAAGTAATTCTCAGCTTGCAGATCACTGCATAGCTCATTACTTTAAAATATGCTCTTTGCACATCTGAGCCTTGTATGGAGATACCCAACTAAATCAGCTAAGTCACGTTAGAACACAGTTAATTTTCCCCTGCCTTTTAATCCTGTCCCAAAACAAATACTTGTACCATGTCTGAAGGAGGCAGCCACCCAACAGAAGGTTACAGAGGAACAGTATTTTCAAAAATTACATTATTGACACGTGCATAAAACACTTGTAGACTACATTTTGATATCAGTATGATAATTAAATTGTTTTGGGAGCTCCCTATAAGACTAATCTTAATTTAATAATAATGTACATTTTTCTATTATGCAATCTCATGACAACCACTATGCCTTAATTTGTAAGTCAGATAGTGTATTTGACAGAACTTAGGACAAAATGGTCCATCTTTCACCTTTGAGTAACATAAAAGCAAAATAAAACAAATTCTTTTATAAAACAGTAGTTCACCGAATCCCTAGTTGTTTCATGACTTGCTTCCAAGTTAAAGCTCTACATGCAAATTGTCAAACTGGACATCAAATAAATCAGAATTAGTGGGATTTTATAACACTGTACAAGAGTGAGAAAGTGTCAAAGGAGTGGGGTAATGGTGAAATGTTTAATTCTGCATATTGTTCTTTTAATGAAATGTCACAAGTGTCATATCTCCCTATCTTTTTATAAATGCCTAACTAATTTTTTCATTAGTACTTTGATACACCAGCCCTTGTGAAGGATTGTCACTTATGCAAAAACTATGCTGACTTTTACATCTAAAATGTCTTAAGATGAAATGTTACACATTTTTGTTACCAGCTTGAATTCCAAGTTGCAAAATAACCTAAAAAATACAATCCGTCATAGCTGGTCTCAGTAATTGCTAAAAGAAGGTTTTCTTAAAAAAAAGTAAAAAAAAAATCCACTCACCTAGGTAAAATAATAATTAAAATTATTAATTAAATAATGTGTTTTGCAGTAATTTATATATTATCTATTGTATTACCATATAAAGTTTTCAAAGTAATAGATTAATTAGGTTTTGTCCTCCAGATTTTTTAGTAAAAAAAATCTCAGTTCAAGCTAATGCCACTTAAGATTTTAATCTTTTTACATATTGAAGACAGAAAGAATTCTGTCTTCTTCTAAATTTAGTTCTAGGGGTTGTGACATTACAGCAAATCTAGTTTAATCATACTGGTAGTTTTACATGTAAATTAATGCATGTACTCATACAGAATTATAGTGTTAGAGAATCATTAACAAAACCAATGATGGGCATTCCCCCCAGAATATAGGATCCCTAATGAGCTATAATTTGGATTTTAAATGAGAATGAATTACCATGCCAACAGTTCTTTGAACACAGGTTGTTTTTTGAATATATCTTCACTAGGCAGAATATAACTGGAAATGAATTAATCATTTCAGTTCAGAAAAAAAAATCAAATGTGTTGAAATGAAACTTGCGTGACTGATTCTTCAAATTTAATTCATTAGGATGCTTTTTTTTTTACAGAAATATTAGAATGACAATTAATTTTAAAACTTTTTGTACGTTTACTTGACAAAGAAGAGAAGTTTTACTTTCCCACCAACAAATAAAGATATCAATTTACTTGGGAACTTTAGCATATATCATAAAGCTACATTATGGACGCATGAAAGTGACACAAAACAGCTCCTTGATAGCAATGAGATACCATGTACTATAAAGCAAAAGTGGTAAAAACCAGCATGAAACCTGATCTTTCAATTTGATATTACAGGAGATTCAAGGAATGTGGCTATACTTTTCTGTGCTTTTTTCATTTTTTTTCTTGCTTATTGTATCATCATAGTAAGTGTAATGATACAAAATCTGGTTGTTTTTGAAGCCGGTTGAATAAAGTACATGGAGTATTTCAACGCACAGAAGCACCACAAAAGTGAAAAATCACTGCTCATACAATAGTCAAGAGAACCTCCAGTGGAGCCCAGATTCTCATTAATGACAAAGTTAATAATTTCCCACGAAAACAAACAAACAAACAAATAAAAGAAACAACAACCTATAAGACTCTTTTTCATCAAGTATTGGAAGAAATGCAGTACTGCAGCTAGCAAAGAGAGATATTGCAGAAACAATAGCCATGAAGAATAAGATTCAGTGATAATTAACCATGTTGTCTGAAAACCTTCTATTTGTCTTCATGATGTGAAGGTAATAATTTATGCAAAATTTTTGAAATATTTCTGTTTTCCTCTGATGCATGTTTGGAACTTGGGGATAACTTACAGACACAAAGGCAAAGTGTTTCTAGTCTTGACCATCTACGGCTTTCTTTATCCATTTAAAAGAAATGAAGACAAACACTTTGTGGAGGCAGACACTATTTATTTACAGTTCTGCATCAAACATCTATCTCCTCATATTTCTGTGCATTTCTTGCACAGAAATTAATTGGAATACTTCATATAGTCATGGTAGATATGCCTTTTAATGCTTCCTTTTGCCCCCTTCTCTTCCCAGTTCCATTTTTTTTGGTTAAATTAGTCAATCTCTGAAGCTGAAAGAGTGTACATGTACATTAGCACTGTAAATTTGCAGCAGAAATTTGCTTTTCACGTAAAACTCCAAATGTTCCCACTTCTCATGCCTTGATTTATACCACAGAGTAGTTGCAGATTACACAAACAGAATTAATTCTAGATGAAAAAAAATTTGAAAAATGTGCCCTAAGAGCCCACTTAATGTTCTTCAATAACATGTGAACATTCAGTCCTGGGTGTAAAGTCCACACATTTCTCCCATTCCCACCAATCGTGCACAGTGCAAACGCTGAGTCCTTCATCAACAGTTTTACTGTACAGATCTGCTTTTGCTATGCTGTAATATTTGCTAATGTACCATAGTCACATTAACCCATATCCCTTGCTGAGAAGTGATCCTGGATCTAATGAATCAGTTTTGATTTTACCTTTTATTCCAGAAGTAAATATATGATATATCAGGAATTTTAGAACTTCACAGCAACCACAAAAAAAAGAGGTACCTTACTGTATCAGCAGATAACCATGCTTTAGTAACCTGATCAAGTCAGTGAAAACACTACATTGACACAAGTACTTATACAAATATACCAAACATGAAAGTAGGTAAAATGAAGAACACACACTGAAAAAACCTAACTCCAATGCCTGTGATGACAGTGAATTTCTAGCTCAGGCTTTCCTTACAGAGTTTTCTTCTTCATTTAGTTCTTCATAATTGTAGGAAGACATTTTGTCTATTGGCTTTGAAACAGTCACTTTGAAAATGTCCAAAAAACTCCTCTCTTAATAAAACTTTTGCCAAATATTTTGGATCTGGTTTGGTAGTTGAGATACATCACAACAGGGAATATTTTAATGAACGGAAAAAAAAAAAAAAAGGGATAATTCTGTGGGTAATAGCTTTTCAATACTATTACTTGCAATTACCTCATATCTACAAAGCTTGCCATACTTGTGACTAGACTTCTGCATCTTCATTATTTTTAATTCATGACCTAGGCATTCGCTGCCTACCACATGATATATGGTTCTATTATTTTATGTCTTCAGTGCACAGCCTTAGAAGTTGTATTTGCCTCTTTACTGGCTTGCAGAGACCCTTTGTCATGGTTCACCTTTTGATAACAGGTGGAAAGTGTCAGTATACGATTCTTACTAGCACTCTTACTGCTTGAGTTAGTATTTGTAAGTAATTTACAACAGAGTGAGCTCCTGTCTTAAAATCCAAAGGTGACAGAATGATTAAGATTATTGTTTCCAAAAATAAAGGTGACAGACTTTTATACTTCTTACTGTCATGAATACAATATGAAAAAAAATCTGTACTTATTTCCTTTGAAATTAATTGTCTAATCAATTTTAAAGCTTTTTTTTTTTTAAGCTTGCACAGGTACTCAGAAGTACCAAGCTGATTTGATTCAGAACTGCATTAAATAATGATGTCTATATGTATATAACTTTCATTTTTAAATCCATTTACTCTAAGCATCTGAAGGATTGGTTTCCTTGATAACAGCAACTTACACATAAGCTAATACAATAATCTCTGGATATTCAAATGCTGACTTGAAAAGGCAAGAAAAGTGATTGGACACTCCCGTTTATGTTTGCACAAGTTTCTGATGTTAATATGTGTGGCAGTCTACTCCTGATCATTGAGCATTCCAGTTAGCATGAAATCCCAAAAGAAGACACAGTGTAATTCTAATATTTTCTTTACAGAGGTGTTATCCACCACATTAGTTAAAAATATTCAGGACTATGGCCTAGAAGAAGTGTAATCAGAATTATACAGCTGCATTGTCCTAGGAGCAACAAGAAGCCTGGCTGAGATTAAATGTACCATCATCACTGGCTGGTAAGAGTGTTGTGTCTCTACAGGGGTTATCTCCACAAGACAAATTGTCATTGTGCCAGGGGTTGCACTGATGGTCTGAAAAAATGCAGCTGTGGAAAGCAGTAATGCCTCCCCAAAAACACTGAGCGTTGTAATGAGAGCAAAGTGCTATGTAGAAAAAGTTCAGAACGTGAGGTGTCATTGAATCCATAGGATAAAACAAAAGAGGATAAAAAAATAAAATACTTTTACAAAAATTATATATGAACATATATCTGAATAAAAGGACATTTATGAGATGTGCTATACATTTTTATGCAATTACAAGATATACCTTCATACTATTTAATTTTTTGTATACTTCTGAAAGAAAATTCACACAATTCTTTCAGATGTAGATTAAGAAGAAACTTCGATAAGGAAAGTATAATAAGGGAAACATAAAAGATAATGTCTTGAAATTAACCTAGATTAAAGGACATAGATATGAACAAATATACCTTGTGGGACAGCCTGTTAGAGAATTTATATATGTTGATTCGGAAATAGATATATATGATGTTTATGCAGATATTGGTAGGGTAACCAAACAAGTTCTTAATGAAATTGTTGCTAATTTCTGAATGTGCTTAATTTCTAACCCTCCTGGAAGTCTTTATACAAATATGTCAATGATTAATTTATTATCCACCTAACTGTTCCGCGCATGATTTTGTAATTTTTCCAGCTGTTATTTCTAGTTCTAAGAATCTATCCTCTTTGATTTCTGAACACTGTCTTTTTGGAATAATATGAGGTAAGTTATATATGAGTTTTTTTAAATCAAGACTTTATCTTGCCTTTAAATGATTTCTAACCTCCGTAAAATATTTAAGCCTCTTTATGGGGACAATGTTTGACCTATAAAGCACTATTCTTCAGTTTCTTAATGCTGAATTTGGCTGAAGATAGTAACCTTCCGGATTCTTTTTTCACTTGGGTTTTTTGTAATTGTGGCTATAAGAGATTTGATTTGTGGCCATACAACATATCATGCTACCTAAATCTGTTACTTCATGTTCATAGTGCACTTCATTTCTTTGATTTTCAAGAAAAAGATGGTTGAAATGTTTCTGGGTTTTATAAATCTCAGGAATTTTCATTTTCCCTTGAAGTAAACCCTTCTACACAAGTCTTGAAAGCTTAAGAACAGATGTATTTTCTTGAAAAGAAATTAAAAGTTTCATAGTAATATCACTGTAAAAATTCTGCACTAATGTAAGAATCTGTAAGTGTGCTAATCACATCAGAACTATTAGCCAAAATAAAATAACTTCAATTTCTTATTAAAGTTTTTGCATTCATATTTTTTGTCAGTTTAAACTACCTATTCATATATATTAATCTATGTTACTTGTTTGTATTTTTTTTTCCTGGTAATTCATTTTTTTGACCAATCATCTTCCTTGTAATGTATTTGTCTTTTCCTTAATTTAACAGAATTTTCTCTTACTTACAAAGTCCTTATTGGATCCCTAAGAACTCAGTGCAAATATGGCCCAACTGTATTAAAACTTCTTCCATTGTTATGTTTGCTGTCCAAATAATAAAAAGATAACCATGCAGCTTTACAAAATTTCCACTCCTCAGAAGATAAACAAGAAATGAGTAATTATGTCAAGAGACCTGTTCATTGTTTTTGACTTAAAAAGACAGTAAAAGTTTTGAGAAAGGTTCTTGTTCTGTAATTGTTTGGACTGCTAATCATACCTTATTTGCCTGTTAATGTCCATAATTAAAAGTCCATAATTAAAAAAGTATAAAGAACCTGTTCAGATTAATGATTTGATGACTATTTCTGACTTATTTCAATGAGATAAACATATGTACACCAACCTAAATACCGAGGGAAAAACTATATCACTGCCCTGAATATCACCAAAGAAAATTTTTCAGCTATGGTTATGGTCTTCAAAGATGCATAGGCTTGAACAATTACAAAACAGCCATTCTTGCTGCAGGGATGAAAAATAATTTAATCACAATTATGCAAAAATGGATTATAAGAAAAAGGAAGCATTGTTCTTGTCTCAAGAACTACGTACTGGAAAGAAGCTGAAAATACTAAACCATGAATTCTTCACAATAGGCAAGTGAACTAAGTGAAAGTCCAATGTATAGGAAAGAACCTGCACAGTGCCATCAAATAGCTTTCTTTCCTTTCTTTTTTCATAAAGGATTACATCTTCAAAAGGAGGAACTTTAAAATGGCCTTGTACATCTGATACTATCTTCTTGAGTGGCAAAATGACTAGCGTTTATCCAAAAGAGCAAGGCTATGTTATCTCTTTAAATCCACGTCAGTTTTTCTCCTCTAGGATTAGCAACTCAACACCCAATGTTGCTCCTGCTATCTGATTACATCATACATTTACTGCTTCCACTATGTAAATTAAGGCCAAAAAAGGATCATATAAAAAAGTTGAATTATGACCTCAGAAATTCCTCCTTCATCAACAAATCCAAATCTAGCATTGTTTTTACATACTATTCTATTAGTACAAAAAGCTTGCTAAAAAGTTGAGTTGATTTTTAAAGTACTCTGTATCTAGATACTGTGGTGATGCGCAGGATTCAACAGTATTTATTATTGATAATTTCTTTTACTTCCAATTAGTAGAGTGTTTTCAAATAAAAGCAAGCCACATTTTCACTGCCAGACAAAGTGAGTTGTTGGAGCTTGCTACAAATTAAGTGACATAAAACCTTACTAGCTTCTGTCTGTATGTTTTTAGGGCTCCCCTTGATTGTAGCAATACCATACTTAATTAAAATTTTCACATTGCCAAAAGTAATGAAATAAGCAAATTGTTATCAGCCATTTTTAATGAAAGAATAAAAAAACTTCTAAAAATGGAGGCTTGCAGTGAGCACAGACGTTCTTTTTAAACTTATTTTTCACACTAAAAAATCTGGCTTGAGGAGTTTATATGGAAGCATAAAAAAAAGAAAACCACACAAATAAAATAAAATTACATAGAAACACCCGAGTCACCAGACTTTGTGTTCTTCTTTTAGAGGTCTAACTGCTCAAAATAGTTAAGCAAAGCATTTATTTGTTTCTTTATTGTCTTTTAGCTAAGGAAAATGAACTTGAGAGAACATACTACCACATCAACTTCTTTCTTTCATTTATTTGGGGCTCTTTATTGTCTCTGTCCTTTTGCTTCCACTCAGTTGTGTCTTCACAAAATAGCAATTTCTCTGTTGATGCTGCATTCATTGTTTTATCAGGTGAGGGAGGCTTTCCTTTGATCTATTAATTTGCTAATTCCAGAAAGTGGAATATATTAAATTAAAAGAAAAATCCAACAAAAACATCCCAAAATATATTTTACAGCTATCTGGGTATTATAAGAAGTTTTTATTCTGTTTTGATGAATATTTTCCCTATTAATGAAAGTTTACCTGATTACCTGTCTATTTTCATAAGCTTTACAAATAATATTGAGATTACTCTAGAGGAGAATATGTAGTAACTGGCAAATTATGTGCTGCCAGACACTGATTCTTAATAATTTACTCCAGAGATTTTATTTAGGGCCTTTCTTATCATAGACCTGTTCACTAGGAGATAAATGAAGACTACCTAAAACATGGACAGATTAGTTTGTATCCCAAACTAGGTGTTTAACAAGTTATTAATCTCATTATGGTGTGGTAATAGCAAGCAAGCCATCAACCAAAAACCAAAAAAAACCCACCAAAAACACCCAAGTGTTTTTGAAGATGTGATCTCAGTCCCCTTTCCAATGCAGACATTTGTTAAGATTCCAAGTAAGTTGCCTCAGAATTTAGTATTGCACAGATTGGCAACCATGTAATGGCAATAGAACTGATTAGGTTTCTAAACTTTTATTCTTTTATAGCTAAACCTTATTTCATTAAATGTTCTATTCTTATTGGGATATCTGAAAATAAATGCTGCTCCTTCTGGCATAAGGATGTTTTCAAAAGGTCTTTTGGCTTAGCTGCTTTATTTCTGATTAAAAAAAAAAATACAGGAAAGATCCACCATAGGTGCTACAGGAAAATCATCAAAGAAGACAAAGCCAGGCAGAAGTTAATTGGGGAAAATTTTGCACTTACGGAAAGGATGATTTTTGGATCTGAATTTTTTTGAAACTTAAGGAGAAAAAAGAGCTAAATGTGATTACATAAGAGATAAAACTATCTAAATCAGCATCAGATCCTCTGTAGTTAGAATATGGTTTCCTAAAAATTAGGAAAGCAGCTAATAATTTAAGTCTTTTACCCATTCAAACTAAAACAATGATGAAGCATTAATAAAAGCACTCTGTTTCCTGACCCACAGAAGACAGAGGGAACACTGATTAACCCTAAGTAGTGATTTGAAACATTTCTCCCATTGGGTAGAAAGTTCTTAGTCAGCTGGCCTTATGATACTCATTCCTTCATTATGCTAGCACAAAATAATTTGGAATTTGATCTAACATAAAGTTTTTAGTAGAACCTATAGATATCTCAGCTTATTTTATATTGTTAAGATATTGGAGTTATAAAATTTTTAAAGCTCTACATTCCATCAGAAACTCAGATACCAGGATAAAATATTTCAGTTTCTGATTCTTATTAATTACTTTTTCACCCTCCAACCTTTTGCAGTTTAGGAGGAAGGGAAATCATCATAATTTTTAACAAGTTACACTTTTTTGCTAGTATTCAAATATAGAATAGCATTAGAAATATAGACTCTGTACTTTCAGGCAAAAATATTGCTTCTAATAAGCCACACTCTTCTCTTGAGATATGATGCATAATTACAGAAAACCAGCAGAACAGCTGGCCATCAAAAAGCTGAGGATATTGCATTAGAGAAATGTTCTCCATTTGTTTAATACTCTTTTCCATTTTTGAAAACAATCATTAATTGTCTTATGAAACTTCTCTTTAAGACACAATCTTTGACATAAAGATATACAGCTTTACTATACAGCTTTACCTATAGAGATGTCCTGGGAACATGAACAGTACTTTAGTATTGTCTCTTATTGCTTTTAGAGGAAATTGGATGCCAACTTTTCACTACTGTAACATAAACTCCCGCTCTCATAAACTCCATAAACTCCTGCTTCTCAAATTTCTCATCTTATCCACTTGCTCTCATTTTCATATCGTGTTTTCAGTTATGAACCTATGTGCAGCATACAATTCAGTCTCTCACGTTTACAAAGGTTACAGTTTTGTTGTGGAAAGCCTGTACTCTGCAGTCCTTCACAACACAGACTGCCTCTTCCATGTCATACACCTTATAGTTCATTGCTCGTTTTGGGCTATCCAGTCATGGGTTACATTATGAAATGAATCATAGCACACGCTATTACCTATACATTCTTTGCTTCCTCACTGTCTCAGCATTCATGGTCAAAGAAGAATCTAGAATTTTTTAAAAATTTGTTTAAAATTCATTCAGTCATATCATAGGATTTTTTTCAACTGTAGGTCTGAAAATCTTTGCCTTATGCAATTATTTTTAAGATAATACTTCATTTTATTTTGTGTTCTTATCACTATCTCTCTCCCTTCTTCTTTCATCATTTGGTAACTTTAATCTCTGTCAATGCTCAAGAACTCAAAAGCAATGTGCAGCTTTTACATGTCCCAAGTCAGGTCTAAATTGAGAGAAAACAGATGAAACAGGTCCATTTTCCAAAACTAATGATCAAATAGACTTTGAAAGTAAGTCCTTGTAAAGAAAATCAACTAAGACCCCAAATAATAACAAAATCCGAGTCACTAGTTATCTCCAAAAAATCTTAGCTATTTATATTATTTATTATGCAACATATTTTGATTTAAGTACTGCAATTGTATGCTAACAGTATTTTAATTTATATATGTGGATGTGCAAGATGTATTTTCCAAACTGCACGTGGTAATTCTAATAAAAAATATATTTCTTATAACAATAAGATGAATATTTTTTAAAATTGGACTTATCAAACTCGATTACAAACAAAAGTTAAATTTCCTAAAATCCTTGTTGAACATTCAAGATACAACTCCCTTTTGAATTTTTCACTAATTTGTCATCTTAAACAATGATAGGTGTCTATATCAATAATTTTAAAGTAGTGCAATAAAAAAAAAATTAATGTACATTTTTTTCCCAAATAAGTAATTTAAGAAAAAAAAAAATTGAAAGTTGTTATATAATAAGTTTCACAACAATTTATCCCATTGATAACAGCCCAGAATATGTTATTGTTTCATCATGTTTTAGAAACATTATTAATTGGACTGCATTATCTTTTTTCCTGTATGACATGCAATTAGAGGTCAACATAGTCAACAATTAATTTTAAAATAGTCTATCACGACAGGCTATCATATACAAAAACAGTTTCAGAGTACAAAAAATACCTTTGAAACTATTTTCAAGGCCAGCTATTCTACATATGAATATGCCTGGCTAATGAAGAAGGAATACCTTATGCATGTTTTAACCCCTTTACTGATTTCAAACGCTAATAGTCAGGACTTTTCTTTATGGATTATGAAGACTGTTTCATTGAGCATTCTCCCATTAGTAATTATGTTTTTGGTATGAATTTTGAGCAAATTTTATTTCCTTAATATACTTGTAGTTTGAGAATGAGCTGATGAGTGGAGGTTAAGTGGGTAGTTCTTCCTGATTAGTTCTATGAATTCCTTTCCAAATCTTTACGTTTATTATTGTACACTTCCTCCTTGAGGTCCAGACCATAGAGTTAATATTATAAATAGAATATACACCCCTTTGGAGAGCCAGATTGCTGAAGTTAATGTATGTTATGACTGCACCCCTATATATATTTCCTGAGGCCTGGTTGTTTGTAATGTGTCTGTTCACCACATTAATAACAAGACTGGGTAGTGTTTGGTGGGTGGATGTACATCTTCTGCACAGATGGGTCTATCTCAATGTTTCCACCTGTGGTTTTTTCCACTCCTTTTTCTATTTCCATTACACAAGAGCTACTGACCCCTTACTCCTTAAGAAAACACTTCTGCCTCCAGATTTGAATTCCAGCATCCTAGCTGATTTGACAGTGGTTCTGGTTGCCAGTTTTTGTTGTCATTAAAGGCTCTGTAACAAACATCTGATTGTCCTGTCCTGCTCTCCCAGCTACGCAGCTGGGGCAGGACTAATGTGAATTCATCCAGCCAAACTGTGCTCTTACACTTCCCTAACTGTAATTGGGGCTTTTTTTTTTTTTGCAGGGTGAGTGTCTCCTACTTATACTTGGAAGAGAAATTAAACCAGATGTCCCCATCCCTATGCTCCAGGCCCAGATAAGGACATTTGCTACGATGACCTCAGATAGAAGGAAGGCAGCACTTTTCAGTCAGGAGTGCAGCTGCTTCATTTTTCCAGCAAGCCAGCTCCACTGCTGATCTCTCTGTACTTTCCTGCACTTAGACCAGTATGAAGGAAAAGTAGGATAAAAGTCCTACAGTTTACTAAATGAGAAAGTAAATATGAGTTTTGTAGTAGGCTTCACCTCTTCCTAACAGCTGCAGAAGCATTTCTTCATGAAAATTACACTCTTGGAATTATTTTTAATTTACAGTAATTTCACGATTACAAGCCGCACCATTTTGACTAAAATTTTGGTCTGAACACAAAGCGTGGCTTATAATCAGGTGCAACTTATATATGGACAAAGAATGAAAAGTTGCTGTTTTAGGAGGAGAGGTGTCTGCAGAGAAAGGCAGGAGCTTCTCTTTGAAATGGAGAATGTAAACCCTCTCCCTCCCAATTATTATAATTTTGAAATCAAGGGGCTTTCAGG
>PYHW01010717.1:12647511-12675872 GCA_013186435.1 Turdus rufiventris | reverse complement strand
AGTTCAGCAAGTTGACTTGATCCACCTTCTCCTTCGGTAGTTTGTGCAACCTGTCGTGTGGGGCTCCATACAGCTGCTTTCCACTTCCAGTTCATCCCCACGATGCAGCAGGAGCCATCAGTGAAAAGAGCATAGCATGTTTCATCTGCTGGCAGTTGGTTATACGGAGGGGCTTCCTCAGCCCGGCTCACTTGTTTCTGCTCCTCTTCGTCAGTGAGATCAAAATTTTCACCTTCAGGCCAGTTCATAATTATGTCCAAAATCCCAGGGCAATTCGGATTTCCAATATGGGGGGTTGTGTGATGAGGGCAATCCACTTGCTCCATGTGGCGTCGGTGGCGTGGTGGGTAGAAGGAACCTTTCCTTTGAACATCCACCCCAGCACTGGTAGTCGGGGTGCCAGGAGGAGTTGTGCTTCTGTGCCGATCACTTCTGAGGCAGCTTGGACTCCTTCATAGGCAGCCAGGATCTCCTTCTCTGTGGGAGTGTAATTGGCTTCAGACCCTCTGTAGCTTCAGCTCCAGAATCCCAGAGGTCGGCCTCGAGTCTCCGCAGGCACCTTCTGCCACAGGCTCCAGGACAAACCATGGTTCCCGGCTGCAGAATAAAGCACATTCTTCACATCTGGTCCTGTCCTGACTGGGCAAAGGGCTACTGCATGAGCGATCTCCTGCTTGATCTGGACAAAGGCTTGCTGCTGTTCAGCATCCCAGTGGATGGGACTTGGAACAATATGGTGTAGCAGAAGGAAGCAATCTGGCCCATGACAGAGGGGTGGGCAATAAATTATCATTAAGGTCCCTTCCAGCCTAAACCAATCTATCATTCTGTAAGTCTTTGAAAGTAGACACTCTTTTCAAAAAGTCCTGTAAACTGAAAATTCCTCAAGTGAGATTTGTTACTTGAAAATTCCCCCTGCTCAGGATATCAGATGGCATTTCACAGTGTACAATGTACAGAGGTCATCTTTTTCCTGCTAGGTACTTTAATATAACATTTCCTCTATGTTAAATAGGCATATGTCCACATTATGATAGGAACAACTGGAGACAAATGTAACAATAGCTCACCATGGCCTCACTGTAGTACCAAGCGTTTCGGAAAATTATTTAGTTACAAGTATGGTTAATTTAATCTAACACTGTAGATAATACACATTACAGTGAAGAGTTAAAACACAATTGTCTCTGTGCTATGTTTGTGACTGTAACAGAGGATCAAACCAGGCAAATTCAGCAGTCTGAGATTTCTCAAGGTACATTTCACTCGGGCCTGTCAAGACCAATAGAAAGTGCTTACATAAACTGAAGAAAGCTTGATCGCTGAGATTTCCCTGCTGTAATTGGAGCCTTGGAATTATAGAGTTGCCCTCTGTGTATTTCAAGAGTATTTGGACCGATAATTACAGTGTAGCTCCAGTGGAACTGTAGCTGCACTGTAGTACAGCCATAATGGAAATGCAAACAAGGTTAAGGTAGACAGGAACATAAATACATTTACAAAGGTAATGCTAAATTCTAGGAAAGCAGCTACATTTTTTTGTAGCTGAAATGTTAAAACAAGACTGATTAGAATTTTAAATAAAATTGTGACAAAAAAATTGCCAACATCCTGAGGATGAGAAATTCCTCCCAGAAAACCCACAAAGCCAATAGGTAAGTTACAGGAGAAGGGGATAAGGCCACGGGAAAAAAACACTTTTCCCACCCCTGCGCGCATATATATTTCAGGATGGGCTGGGGAGACTCCCATGGCAGAAACCTGAATCTAGCTCTGGGTACACTGAATAATTTTCCATCTTCCATTGTTTAGAGGTTGGGAAGTTCTTTATAACTTGCCATATCTCAATTACTAATCTCTTTTACCCGAAGTTCTCACCTCAGTACTCATAGCTACCAGATATTTCACTGGGATAATTTGTCACTTGATTAAGACCCTATCTATAGATAGGTATTCTTACTTATTATTTGTTGACAGATGTGGATCTTTTTTTTTTTACCTTTGTAATGGGAATTTTTATAAGCACATTTATTTGATGCAAATGCAGTTGGTGTAATAGGATAAGTATGATATTCTTCCGATTGATCTCTTTACGGTGGCATTTAGACACAGGAATTTTAAAATACAATTTTTAATGTTATGTAGAAAGATTACACTTATTTTTTCTAACTCGAAAGTGTTGTATTATTTATTTATACAAATCCTCTGTCATTTGCATTTCCTGCTTCTTAATTACCCAATATTTCATTCTGTTAGGCTGTGTGTTGTGAAAGGGAGAGATTTTCTCAAACACTTTGTGTTTGATCAGTCTGTCAGCACTCCAAGAAAGTGAAGGTCCTTGTGCCCAATCAGTCTGTCAGTATTCCATCATAAAAACCCTTCCATGAATAGTCCCACTGGATTGGAGGGCAGTTCAAATGTCTTGTTCAGGATCACAAACCAAATAGAAAAACCCTTCCTGGGTCTCCACATCTTTACCCACTGTTAGTGACTGACAGCACCCTTAAAGGACTCACATTATCAATTTACAGAATTAGACTCTTTGTTAGTGAATTGTGAGAATTTAAGGTCCAAGAATTGCCAGTGCTAGTATCTGACTGCAAATATATATTCAAAGTAATACTAATTCAAAGCAGTATACAGACACTCTACTCCTCAGTAAAAGTTGGCTGAAGAGAATAATTCAGCATGCAGAGAACACAGCTCTTTACCCTAAAAGCATCTCTATGGGGAAGAAGAGAGGTTCAGCCCCTCAACTGATCCCAGAAATTATGCGGGAACCTTCCCCACTTCTCCCCATTCTCAGCTTACTTTTACACTATTTCTTTACATTTAGGTGGAGCTTGGGTGATTTCAGTCATACATCTTACTAGTGAATGGTGGCTGTACCTTGGGGGTGGATATCTCAGATAACCTTGGGATGGGGGCATGGATCAGTCTAAGATTTTGTTGCTGATGCAACAGCAGGACATCTTCCTTTAACTCCCTTGGTTTTCAGCTGCTGCATGGTTTATCAGCTGGAAAGTATCACTGAGTTGTCTCCTCTGAAAGGGTTTTGGCGGAGCCTGGCCATGGCTCCACTCTGCTCCATCATCAGTTTAGTCCCCCTTGGATTGTACTGTGTGGGGGAGGTCAGACATGCTGACTGCATTCCACATGGGGAGTAGCAGCTGCATGCTTCCCCAAAACTTCCATACCACTATCTTTACACTCAGTCATGTTCCCACGATGGTTAGGCATTCTCTTTAAACAAGTAATAGCGTTTCAGAAACAGATTATTCACTGTGCTCTACAAATCCTCTATATATTTACTGAATTTTGGGACAGACAGTAAATACCAGTTAAGGGCAATGCAGGGCAGCCCAGAAGATGTGTCATTCTTTTTACAAGACTTGTTAATCGTGATCCATATAATATTATTGTGTCTGTGGTTGTGTGTAGAACATGAAATTGAAATGCAACAGTATCGTAGAGTGTCTATAGTAACAGAGTGGATATATTTGCTCTTATACAATAAATAAGGCTCTGGAAGAAACCTGTTCCTTGCTATTCAAAATAGCCAGCATTGATTTTTTTTTCCCCAGTGGAATTACATACTGGGCTTCTAATTATGTACAGTCAAACTATACTTAATTATCTTTATCTTGAAAACTAAGCAGCATATTTAGGGTATCTGTTGAGGACTATAAAGAAATTTAGAACTCAGAAATATTAAAATGTTAATGAAATACTTTATTAGTTGTAAAAAAAGAAAAAAACCCTACAAGCTATATAGAGAGAAAAAAAAAGAGAAAAGATACTATATATCTAATTTGAACAGTTTCGAGTGACATGTTAATTATTTATGAAAAGTTGGACATCAAAAGGAAAATGGCTGTAGTGCTCAGAAATGCACTCGGTCTCTGAGACTTTCTAATCATAGGAACACTTGGTCCAATACTGTGTTTGCTTACCAAAAGCTAAAATTAATTTTACCTAGAAAATGACTATTTTTTTCTCAGCCTACTGAAAATGAACAATAAAGAACTGCAATATTTATATATTGCAATTCAAAATTTCTCTGCCCCATGCCAATAAAAGATATAATGAGATTTAACAAACTTCATGTTTCATAATATTTCCCTTAAAAAGTAACATATCAAAACAAAATTTGGTTTGGAGATTTTGAGTTAAGCACCAGTTAAGAAGTAAATTAACATGAAAAATCTGAACAGAGCTCATCAAACATAGAAGATGAAATATAAATTGCCTGAATGTTGTCAATGTCCATTGATGCAAAATATGCTATTCTGTCTCCTAATCTTACCTTTACTTCCAAATCCATTTTCCAGTTGGAATATATTTGCTGAATTCCTATTTAAGTGGGTTTTGCTCTGGTATTTGAAGACTCACTCTTTTCTCCTTTGACTTAATATGAATATAACAGAAAACAACTCCTGGAAAAAAGGTGCACAAACACTTCTCACCTTGGAAGGTCAACTGAAATAATTCCTACAAACATTTATGCTGGATTATAACACTGATGCACTTTCTTAAATACCATAAATTTTGAAAGGTTGCTTACAGCATGCTTTTCAAAATCATGTGTACATTCTTCCTTTCCTTGGGCTCAGTATGCCAAAAGTTGTTTGACAGACAAGTGTTAGTTGACCTGACATAGTCCTACATATCCCTTAGACTATCCAATACCTGTGGGGAAAATAAATATCTAATTCTTTGTCTTCAGGGAGAGGAGAACACCCTGTGGCAAGGTGATACTGACAAGTAACCTAGAGATTATACAGAACAGTTTCAGTAATCAAAGTGCATAGGAAAATTTAATGTACTGTAAAATATTTTAGATCTTAAAAGAAAAAAGGGCAGAAGAAGCTGAGAGAACCTTAAGGGGTCATTTAATCTATCCTTCTGTCCCAAGAGAGAATCAGGCATTGCTACATCACTTCTGTCAGATACTCGCCATCTGTTCTAAAAGGCTTTAATGACAGAGAAATCCACAGCCTCCCCAGGCAATTTATTGCATTTCTTGCTATCCTTAGTGATAGAAAAAATTCTTTAGTTTCTAACCTGACATCCTGGCTGTAATTTAGGTCCAGATTTTCTTCTTTTATGCCTCACAGAAAATGGGAAAAAAATCCAAAAACCTACTCCATTTTGCTTGGCAAAACTTTGCTAAAAACATGATTGAGTCAGTTCTCCCTTTCTCTTGCTCAAGAGTGTCTCCGTATCTATCCCAATCTTTCTGAACTTTGTCACTAACCAATGCTTCTAGAGAAATTTTAGTGATGTTGAGTACATCAGAAGGAAATGTTAGTAAATATTATAAATATTACTGCCTATTCCTCTATTCATGCAACAAAATAAGAGGTATAGTACTGTTTTAAGCATTACAGTGGTTTTGATTCATGCTTAGCTCTCAGAAACCTTTCTGCAGAACTGCTGCACAGTTGTTCATTTACTTTATAGTCTGAGCACAGTTTAATGTTCCTCCATTCATATGGGGTAGCTGTCCTAAGTAGAATAAGGGAGTTTGTTTGTTGTTTTGTTTGTTTGTTTTGAATCTGTTGCTGATATATTTTTTTAAAGATTGCCGATTTCTAACCTTCTATTTCAGCCCATAAGAACTGTCCCAAAGCTTGATATCATCCAAATTTAGTCCAGAACTCTCAATTCTATTGGCTAGATTATTTAAGAAATCATCTATTACTAAGAACCAACCCATAAATCCTTCAGTTTTTCTGAATCTCCAGTAAATTTTTTTATGTGGTTCCAAAGAGCTGCATGATAGTTTCTCTTCGATGGGTCTCAAACTTATTACCTAAATATCAAAAGTTGTATTCAAGACCAGACTGGGCATCCATCAGTTCTGTTTGACAGATGAGGCCAGTTAAAATGTCAAAAATTAAATAAACTTATTTGTCAAAAACTGCTCCTGACAGATCTGAGGACTATTACTTTTCTGTTGTCTTCCACTTGCTTTTCAAATACTTTGAGTTTTTTGATGTTTTTAATTTCCTCTTTTTATTTTCTGTCACCTGTTTTTTGGCATAATACATAAAATTATAAATTCACATGAAAATTTAATGAAAGGAAGATACATATAAGAACATGTATATATACAATAAAGCAAATTGAATACCTGTGAAAACATATGGAAGGTTTAATATTTGTACATTCTGTAATTGTATCATTCTGCGTGTTATTTATTGTAAGTTTAAGGGGTTTCTTATAAATTAGCTAGATGTTTGCTCTGTCTAGATATTGGAATTATGTCTTGCAAAATCTGAGAAAGTCCAATAAAAGTTCAAGACTTTTTTTTTTCTTTTTTTTGCAGCCATTCAAATACCTTGTGAGTTAATTTCTAGTAAGTTCAAAGAGAAGCAAATAGCTGTTGAAGTTACAGGAATTTTCTTTCTAGCTCCTTTTCCAAATTCCTGAGCAATATGCCAATCCATTACATTATAGACATGACTTTCTTCTCCTTATCAAAATGGTGATTATTTTTTCTTTTTTTAACCTCAGTTTTAGACATTTAATCTGATTTGGAGAAGTTCAACTTGAAAATACTTCATCCACTAGCATGTTTTCTGTTCACCATGAAATTTTCATTTGTAGGTTGGTAAACCATAGCAAAGCACAGCGAGAATATATTTTTGTATGGACAAGTAACAGGTACATGTATGGATATTTTGTTTGTGGAAAAAAAATTCCATAATGTTTTTCCTATCTACTTACAAAGTTAAATAGTTAAAATTCATACATTCAGTGTAAAGGAAGAGATACCTGTCCAATTTTTATTTTACCTTGAAATAAAATGAATGAAATATGACCCTATATTTTGATTGTTTCACTGACAGATTTCTTTAACAGAAACCTTTAGCAGAAATACAACATCCTTCGACTATTATTGCATTTTTACCCTGACTTCTATGTTATTCTTAGTACGGTATCCTCCAAATCTTAGTTCATGCTGTCTCTGGTAGTTCCTTGTAATAGCTTCTTGCCATTATAGGGGGCAGCCCCACAGCAAATAGCAAGGAAACAGCCAGTTCTCTGAGAAAGTGGACAGTGTTTCCTTACAAGGCAAGAAATACAAATATTTTTGAATAGTTTTTTCATTGATTTAGGACAGTAGGGCTTAAATATAATCATGCAAATTGGAGTTTGTAAGAAAAGAGTTTGGCAAGATTTGAATGTTGCTCATGAAAAGCAAATTATTCATGAATTTTCTCTAGTTCTTGAGATTCTTATCACACAGAAATAAATCCTTGTAGGAAAAGAATGAAAGCTTTGGTGCCATTCTTCTTAAATTAAAATGAAGTTGTACAATTTTTTTTCTGGTACATTTATGACCAAACAGTTGTTTCCATTTATAAATAAATATATTGTACAGGAAAAAGAAAGCCTGAACATAGTGGATTTGAATAAAAGAGAGAGAGAAAAAAAGCAAGATTTTTACATTATTACATTTCCTAGTGGAAGGCTGATCGTTTCAGTGAAAAATGTTTCTTTACTCCTGCTTTGTTTTTTTAAATTTTTAAAAATTATCCCATAGTTCCTCTTCTATGCTACTGAATATCTAAACAAACAAACAAACAAACAAACAAACAACCCAAAAAAACCCCAACAAAACCAAAACAAACAAAAAAACCCCAAAAAACCCCTCCCAAACCCCCAAAATTACAAGAAATCAATCATATAATCTTGACCATAGTGATTATGAATAAATAACATTACTAAATATACATCTCTTGTGGAAACCTATGAAAAGATAAACAAATCAATTCAATATGAAAAGGAAAATGAATAAATAAATATGAAAAAAGGAAGATAATTATTTATACCTAATTACTTTGACACTACCAAAGTAGTGTTGTATTTTATTCAGTGGACCTTTTTAGTGAAATCCAGTGAAAATAAAGCTCAAACTACAAAAGGAAGTCAGTGAAGTCAGTAGGACAGTATTGGCTTTATGTTTCTGGGTAAGAGATTAGCCCAATTTAGTAGTTGGAGTTTACACTTAAATTTGATTTCCAGGTGTCCTATCTATTTTTTAGGGGACGGAGATAAGGGAATAATAATTTCAGATGTGTATAAGAGACTTTGTTTTCAATATTCTTTGCTCCTATGTGTCTCTGAAATACTGTGGGGCTGTATTTCCTATGGAATTTGTGCATAAATCAAAAAGAACTGCTACTATATGACTGTAATGACTAAAAGAAGTCACTAGAGGTAGTGTCAAAACTGCTGCTTATCCTACAAATAACAAAAACTCCAAAACCTTTTGAAAGACTTTTAATATAATTTCTAAATACCAATTTTTTATATGTTCTCACTGCACTCTCATTTTTGATGTGTGCATATGTTAGACACTAAAAAACCAGATTTTCTCAGAGCTTGCGTGACTATATTGTAAAACTAGTGATCTAACTTCCTCACATATACTACTATTACTGATAATTTGCAGACCTAGATACTCAAATGTCCATGTCTCAAGTTAATTTTGCTTGTGGAAACATTGCCATTTCTCTCTTGCCCCATCCCAAGATACATAATCATGGTGTCTCTTCAGTTATGATATGCTGTTTAGAGGATTATTATCTTGAGCATTTGTAAATTCTCTGAGGTCAGTTAGACACACTTGGTACCTTGGCTTGCACTGCATTGGATTGGGGTATCCCAAGTCAGTCAAAATTAGAAGATAGACCTGTCAATAGGAAATACAGCAGTGTTGTGTAAGGTAAATTAAATGCCAGGCTACTTTTACATGGGGAAGAAATAGAGACACTATCTCCTATTTTCATACAGGAGTGGCCCAGGCTCTTGGGTGGAAACAACTGCCAATTGTCCTTGAGGTGCATATAAAAAACTTTACTCCTTTTCAACAGCTCAAAGACTTGACTTTGAACATTCCCTCTGCATCAGACGGGCCAACATACTTTGAACTCAGGTCTAAATCTTGCTTCAGGCTCCCAAAAGACTGCTTTTACATCCCTGCCTGACTCAGTCTACAGTGAGGTTGCTCCAATATTCACATGCTTGGTGACTCATAAGGAAACATTATGTTCCCCTTCAAATTCCTCACCTCAAGTAGAATAAAGCAGTAGAAATATTTTTTTAATTATTATTTTGGAGATGCTGCAAATACAGTATAAATAACCAATATTTAATAATTTAAGATTTTTTGCCTAACAAACTTGTTTAAGATGAGAGAGAACCATTCTTATAATTATGTCAGTATAGTTATAAATTTGAATCAGCATTTAGAATCTCTGCTTTAGGAAGTGAAGAGTAAAGGTGGGTTTTTGAATCTGAAACCCTCTGCACAGGTATTTTTAATGTATGCAATATGTTTGAAAATAAGCTAAAAAAGTGAAATTGCATTTGGGGATTTTTCTTGGGAGTAGCTAATGAATGGGAAAAAGGTACAGTTCAAGCTTTTGCTATGGAAATATTTTAATATCTACAGAACATTTTACAGAATTGCCATGTGGACAATTACTTCACTTTATCTTCAATTTCAGTTGCTGTCTGAAATTATATTTTGACATGTTGGACCTTCAAGAAAAACAAACTACCACCTCATCTCCTCCTTTCTCTGTGTTTTAAAAATAACATTAGACAAAAAATTTAAGAATATGAGCTACCAAAGAATCAATTCTGTAATAGAATAAAAGACACCATTATTTTTTAATGGAATGGGAAATGAAAGTTTGATGCTGTTAAAATCAATAAGTTAATTTGATTATTTTATACCCAAAAAATTTATTAAAAGCTTGTGTTATTGTATTTTAGGAAATATTTTATGTTAAATCATTGTACAGATCTACTTGGAAAACATGAGACATCTTTTTCTCAATTTTTAGTTGTTTATTTAATGCAATGATAGCTCTGCATGAATATAGGAGCTTTATGAAACTCATATAATAGCTGCTAAATATATCAAAGAAGACATAATCAAATTTCTTATTCTTCAGTGTTCTTTCTGAAAAATTGGGGTAAAAATGTGCATTAATTTTTTGACATTTTATTGTACATTTAGAAACTATCCAAGGGATACTGTGAATTGTGCCTTGTATAAAAAATTCATAAAGCAATGTGTAGTGGCAATTTATAAATGGATTTCAATTATTCAGTAATAAATCTAGGAACTACAGCTTCACCGGAAGCTACAAATGAGAAGTATTCTGAAAGAGGATGAGAACACCTAATTTTTCTTTAATTTAAGCACCTTCATATTCACAAAAGAACAATAGAAATTTAAAAAAAACCACAAGAAACAAATTGGATTAAAGAATATAAATTGCTAGAGGCATGAGGTGTAAAAATAATCAGTCTACAGAGGTTTCTCATTATTTTTCTGTGACATTATAACAAGCAAGACTAGACTAAATTAGACTTGCTAGGTGATAAAGTGATTGAAAATACTGGCCCATGGCAGGTTTTTCCTAGAAGTTTGCTTTGTTTTCATGAATGGAGATCTGTCTAAATTAAGTCTTGTACCTTAGAGAACTTCAAGTCTCTTGGGCTTTTGCTAGTCTTTCTTCCTTTAAGAAGATCCTATATTTTTCTTCTTTGTCCCATTCTACCCTTTCACCATAACCTTTAAGTTCTTCTTACATTTACAGTGCAGTTATAAATCTGTCAATATTCTTTGCAAGCAAGCCACCAGGAGCTCCTCATTAAACCCATCATTAAAAAAAAAAAAATTTAAAAGAGTGAGATCTTACAGTGTTTGGTATTTCTATTGAAGCTTTATAGAAAACAAGGTAGTGGATCTTTTTATATTCCAATCTAAACCACATTAGCTCAAACGTGTCTTCCATATCAATTTTTAGGAAAATCCATGCTGTCTTTGAGAACTCATGCACTGTGAGCCCTTTCTGATTTTGCCAGAGTGCTAGCTTTAAGTGAAGTGATTTTGCTGTTGCTATCAATTCAGTTGTACGGGTTTCCATAAAAGAAGAAATCCGGACATGTCAGAGTCTGAATCAAGAGGGACAAGGGGCAAGCATAAGCTGGGACTGGACTGGAAACTTGCATTCTGATACGATATCTCTGGCAGGGACTCAAGGCAAAATGCTGAACTGAAAAGGGACTTCTGAATCTGTGGATGAGACCCCAGTGGTGTGGTCTCCGGAGAGTGAAGACCCCAGGTGAGGCCATTAAGGCCTGTTCAAGCACTCAAGACCCTCACAGTTCTAATGGAGATTTACTTTAGTAAATAGTGCAGAATATTCCACAAGTATTTTATCATCTACTCAATTTTAAATCAAATCCATTGGGCTCCATACTTTCCTGCAAAATTTGTATTTTGCTAAGTATTAGTGGTGCTTGTTAATTTTTTGTGCCATTGAATATCCTGTTGCTGTATTCCTAAGTATTAGTGGTGCTTGTTAATTTTTTGTGCCATTGAATATCCTGTTGCTGTATTCCAAGAAAGAGAACAAAAGCTTTCAGAATATTCTGTCTGTGTGACACATTTCAATGTGACCTTTCATTTGCTCAGACACTGGAGTGTTTAGTCTGTTCACCTGCCACCTAAAGACCTTGAGTTTCACCTACTAAGACTCCAAACTATAACTGTTCTAGTTTCCAGGAAATCAAAGTCCTGTTATTTTGGCAGGAAACCAAGGCTATGTGTTATGCCAGAGAGAGAGAGAGAGAGATATGTTTGAAAGCTGGAATTTTAAATGCTCATTACAGGGAGTGTATTCTCATTTTCCTCATATATCATAGCAGCTCACAGCAGACCAAAATACCCTCAAACATGCATTAAAAAAATATTGTAAGCAGAGAGCAGTCTAGTTTGACTAGTTAGAAAAATCTAATTAATCTAATTAAATGTGATGAGTACTTCCTCAGAATTCATATGCAGCAACAGCATTGAAGGGATTCAGGTCAAGCCCATTGGAAGATATTTTTGGCCCATCTTCCATATGCAAATAGTAAAGTAATTAGAGAAACAAGTTAGCATATAGAGGGTCTAGATTCAAATTCTTCCTCTCCCAAAAGTAATTTGAGATCCTGGGTTGTTACTTTCCAGAAGATTCAGCAAAACATTGAGTTTTAGGGTATTTTTAGTAGGGGCTTCCTATGTCTCACATTGAAATTCTTTTGCTTTTATTGGAAAAATTTAAATTATTTTATGTTTGAGGTTAAGGCAGACTTATAAGACAAGAGTCAAGTTCTATCTAGTTAATTCATAAGTCTCGTGACAGAAGCACAACTGTTGAAACAAACATCTTTCAAAGGAGACAGAATATGAACCAGTAAGAACTGAATATTTACCTCAACTACTAACAGGAACTGAGTTTCGTGCTTAGAACATGACTATACGTAATTATTTATACTTTCTTGGCAGAAAATTATATGCAGTATGGAATTGCACAGCAGAATGCATGAGGCAATAGTGTAGAGGATAAAGAGCAGAATTATAGTATGAATTCCTGGATTGATGTTTCTAGACTGTTGACTTCCCCGCATAATTGTCTGATGAGTGTTAAACAAGCCATGTTTCCTACTGCTTTACAACACAAAAACAAACACCAAAGCTTGAAGATCAAACTCAGCATCAAGCCAGCTTTCATGCTGGCAAAAACATAAGTGGGTTTAGTTCTTCAAAAATACAGGAACAGGAACAAACAGTGAAGCTGCTGAATCCTGTTTGCCAACAGTGAACCAGGAGTCTACGGAGATACAAAAGCACATGAATCATCAAAACCAGATGCTATCAGGAACACAGATTAAGAGCAACCAAAATACATAAAAAAAGACTTTATTTGAAGGTTGTAGAGGTCTAAATTCCAACTTCACACTCTTGGAAATGGTCATGCTTTTGATGGGTATCTATCCCATGTTTATTTAAAGAACATATTGTTCTCCTACTCCGTTTTCAAACATATTTTACATCTTCTGTGTCACTGGGGTGTGCTTTCTTTTTAACCTTGACAAGTTTGAGTATTCCTTAAAAACAAAAAGAAGTATCAGAGAGAAAATTTGTTTATGGTTTTGACAATGTCATTTAAAGAAATAAGACCAGCTTTATATCTGTCTTTTCAAAGAATCAAGGAACTATTTTTCTAATTTTTTGTCATAATTATATTCAAAGTTCATGATAAGGGAATACCTCTGACATCCTCACCACTTTTATTATATTTTAGCATGAATGGTGTAAGACTGCTTGCATTCTTGGTTCGCATTGTACTACACTGCATATGACTGTGTTGGAAATACATTGTCTTACTATCTCTTAATTATAGGAAATTCTGCAAGAATATTTTATTTTACTTGTAAATTATTGTCTCACCAATGATCAGCAATTGATTCAAACAATCAATTAATTGATATAATTAGATGACTGACAATAATTTCTATTCTTTTGCATGTTCCTGTCCAGAAAAAAAAGGAGACCTCTCTGCCTCCCTCCTCTTTTTAATTTCTCTACCTCACATTTATTGTTAAATAAAATCCATATTATTGACTTCAGGATATGAACTCATTTGAACCTTGGGCAGAAGCATCCATAAATAATAGGGTCTCAACAACCTCATAAACAATTTCTTGGTTACACTTAACAGGAAAGGTCCTATTCCCTGTCTGCTTTGTATCTCTTCACCAGATTAGCCAAAGATATTTGCAAATTCTTGTCTATCACAAAGCTGAATCTTGTCTTCAAGCTACTTTAGAATTGGATATAGCAATATCCACATCCCTTACACAGAATATGTCATTAGGTCACAATCTCTAGAGGGGAAAACAGCCCGCTTAGATTCCAGCAAAGTATTCCAGGTTGTTACTTGGTTAGGGTAAGCCATTCTCCTATTTTAGCATTAATTTGAAATTTTATTTTCTCTCAGAAATGTAGATGAAGATTCACTTGTCTAGTTAAACATCTTTGTTCATCAAGTAGCAGAAAGAAATTGGTTTCTCATTGAAAAATCCAATATCCTTATTACCTGTCCTCTGCGTACTCATTTAGACATGGTAAAGAACAAGAGAAATTAGAATAAATCTGTTGGCCTCAAAGAACTTTGACCTATAGACTTCAAAATATTAGATGGGTTGAACTGAGGATTGATGCCAGAAAATCAGTTACATTTAGTCTCATTTTCTGTAAGAACCAACTTAGTCTAGCGGATATACAGATAATTCTTTCATTTTCTAAATATTGGAACTACAGTAGACTTTGAGAATATCTTCATTTATCAAGAGTTATAGGAGACATGGAATCATAGAACATTCTGAGTTGGAAGAGACCCACATGTATCATCAAAATCTAATTCCTTGTTCTGCACAGGTCCCAGTCTCAAGAAATCCAGCCTGTGCCTAAGAGCTTTGCCCAACTGCTCCTCTAAATGCTCCTTGAACTCCGGTGCTGTGATTCCACCTCATTCCTGCATATCATCTGTAATTTTCTGAACTACCTTTGGCTATGATCTATCTGTGGAAGTGCAGTATCCCTACAGTCCTCATGTTTGCTTAATCCAGAATTTACTATCTGTCTCTAATGAGTTTTGACTGGATATTAGTTGCAAAATCTTATTTCCTAGAATAACAGAGGTACAGCCCAAGCAACAACAGTCAGACAGAAGGACACAGGGAGACAACCCTGCAGCAGCACCATGCAAAGTGTTTGTGCTCATGTTACAGCCTAACAAACTGGAGGTAACTCAATGCAAAACTCACAGATTTTTCTCCATATAAAGTTTTATCTTCTAATTGTATATACACAGATAATAAACATTTAAACACAATAATGCAAAACTGTGCAGTTCCCAGTATACTCTCCTACATACTGCAATTTAAAAATCCCAAACAAAGGACACTTTTCTTCTTCTGGTATCTCCTGGCCCATCTCTGGGTGATCTGTTTGAGATTGTTAATGTCTCTTTTTGCTAGAATCAGGAGAAAGCAAAGCTCTACTGTTAGTTTTCCCCAATGTTTTATAGCACTGGATGTTTTAACTCTTGGGTTACTGCCCAAGAAAAATTACTCTTCCCACTAAAACCTAATGAACAGCAAAAGAGAAGTAAAATCTAGTTGACCAAATGTCATATCATCGTGTCCCGTACAATGCTGCTGTACTCCATTAGATGGTGTCCAGGCCCAGACTGAGGTGGATCCAGCAGAGCCACCAGAGGTCCAGAGCAGCTGCAGGTCCCAGCCTTAGGAACATAAACTTTTTGCAATGAATTCAGCAACCCATCTCATTGCCTCCCTATAAATTTCGATTGGAAAAGGTAGGATTTCCTTTTATAAAATGTTTTCCTCCATCCTGTTTTGTTAAGCTTTTACAAAGCAACTGAAATTGTTTTTTTGGATGAAAAGTATTTTAGCCAGGTGTTTTGATGGATATTATTAGTGGGACATGCAGGTTTGGGTTTTGGTATTTGATTTCTGTTTTTTTTTCCCTCACTGTCTACAGAAGAAAGTATTCCTATTAATTATGGAGGGCAGGGAAGTAAATTTTGCTGTCATCCTGGAGGACACAACCAAGGAAAGTCCAAATTATTGTGCTGAAATGCTCCAACAGAGCATGTCTGAAAACTTCACTGCCTTTTCCTCCGCATGGCACTGAGTTGCGTATGAATAGGTAAGAGGTCTTGTCATGAGTACTTGCCTTCCTCACTTGTTTAATAATAGATTATAATGAGCTGTGGCTGAGAGAGCAGTAGACACAATCCCTGGGTATAATAAACCAGGTCCAACGGTGCAAGAAAAGAAAGAACAGGCTCTGGTGAGCCTAGATACTGGCCACAGATCAGCAACTGTCTGGAGAACAATGCCTTTTCATTTTGGAATCATGTACTGGGGTATCATCATGGACTGATTTGATTGGCAGATTGTGTTGACATTTGCCTTAAAGCCCTCAGTAGTAAAAATTGGTGGAATTGCTTGGCCATCCAGCACCATGTAGAAGCAAACTGCCTGAGGTGAAGCAACTTCACGCTGTTGTCAAGCCACTGTCTAGAACCTGACACTGAGACTGGCTGCAGGCTGTGTTTTGGTTTCCCTAGATTCAACAATGCCAAGTCAATGGACAGACCTATAGAGCAGTTCTCAGTTAAAGAGTTTTCATGACACAGGTGGTCACTTGGACCACTTAATAAGTTCAGCTTGATAGTGTAATATTTGCCTGATGTTCATATTTCTCTTTGGTTAGTTTCACCATATTTGATTGGGAAAAAAATATTTTTTAAAACCTTCACAAGTTCCCTTCAGAAAGAACCTCCTGTGATAGAGGTGGTGTCTTTTAAGGTCCATGTTGGGGACAAAATTATTATTGTTCTTCATGGTTTGTTTGCTGTTTCAAGGATTCTTTTTAAAGTTAGACTACACTTTCAATATACTGATATATTTTTGCATCATCCTTTCCACTCTCCAGCAAGCCATAAATACTTATGATTTGTGACTCCTGAGGAAGATTATAGACAAAATCTCTAGCATCTAAAAATAGATTTCATTGGAAGCTACGTGCTCAGGATTCTTTCCATTTAGTCTATTGGCAACTGTATTGTTATTAAGACATGAAAACATATATCAACAAATGGCTAAATCATCTCTTGTATTCTTTTTTAAATTAATTCAGGTATCAACAAAATTTTGGGGGAAGGAAAATTTCCTTTCTAGACATTCTGCTGGTAATTTTTCCAACTTTGGGAAATACTTCCCATTAAATTATCTCTTCTTTAGCACCCTCCTTTGACTGTAACAAAACAAACAGTAATATTGTCTTTGGAAAATCAGAGCTGCATCATAAATCCTGAATGAGTTGGAAGGAGCAAAACTCCTTTTTACTCTAAACATGCTCTACATCAGCACACTGCAAAGATGTTTTTACATCATAAAATTTGTTTCTGAAAGGTCTTGTCTCAAAAATTTGTGGAAAATAGTTTTTCAAGTGGTAGACAGTTTCATCTTTTCTGAGACTTCTAAATATGTCTCCCTGGCTTTGAGAATTCCTTTACCTCAAAGGAACTTACGTGAGGAAAAGGAAAAGTATTTGAGATTAAATTAGGTAAATTACTGAGGGTAAGGAGAGTGCATTGTTTGTCTCAAATGGAAAGCAATAGCTTTATACAATCTTGATCATCTCCCAGCAAAACAATGTGCCGGAAGGTTAGCAACTGAATAGTGAAAGGTAGGAAGTACAATTTACAGTGCTTTCTTGGAAAAATACCCCAGTTTTGCAATATATTTTTAACTCTCTGGACTAGTTATCTCACATATTATAACTTTCTCCACGCGCTTCACAGAAAGAAAGCTTGCTCAATTGTTTCCGAAACCATCTCAGTAAGGCACATGGTTTGTAATTCTTGGCATTGCCCTCTGCAAGTCTAGGAGCTGGACTCAACAGTCCTTTTAGGTCTCTTCCAACATAAATTATTCTATGATTCTGCGTTTGTAAATGCCACTAGTGAGTTCATAAACCTGTACAATAATCTTAGTTTTTGTTTTCAATTTTTGGCTTAAAGCCATTTTAGTTATTCTCCCCAGACATTCCATACATCTGATGACATTTACCACCTCTCAGTCGATTTCTATTATACCTGTAGCTGTTTCTTTAATGGGGAAGAGAAAAAATTAATAAACCATATGCTTTCATGGGAAATATTACATATACAACATATAAAATGATATAAAAAAGCACCACAGCAAAAATGAAGACACAAGTTATAGATATTGAAATCAAGGCATTTTTTTTCCAAAGAAATTAAATTATTTAGTGCTATGCCTTATTTGTGAGAGGAGCTTATATTCCGAAGTTTAACATTGGAGTCCAGAATGCAAAAGTATCAAAATTACTTTTAGAGCAGAGTAACAAACCACTTCCTCAAAGAGACTTCTTACACAGTATGAACCTCAAATTATTTTTTTGTGTCACTTCTTAACTCCTAAATTGCTTAATGCATGTGAGAATATTGAATTGTGTTGGCTCTAAACTAACATTTGCAGTGGCAAAAAATTATATTTGCTCTTACTCTTATTTGTCTTGATTAAGTATTTATTAATTTTTGTCAATACTTAATTGTTGTGTCTATATTTTGATTCACATTTTCTTGTCGCTTACTAAACCAAAAATAAAACTAGTAACAGCACTAATATTCTATCTTTTTTTTTCCTTTCTTTATGGCAGTGTAGCTTCCTGGATAAAACTGGAAGCTTTATATTTAGTATAATTTGGTTACCTTACACAAGATTCTCGCTTTTTTTTTTCAGATTTAACAGAAAACTCAGGAGAATTAGATGGATGTAAACAGGCAACAATTATTTCAGGCCTCTTCTTTTATGGCAAAACAAAAAGACATAATGGCGGCAGTTAAAAAATTTGGGCGTTAAATTACAAGCAGAGTCTAAGAGTGCTTTGTGGTGAAGGCATTCAGCAAGGGATATAAGAATTATAGAAGGGCCTGAGAGATGCAACATTTAAAAATTAGTTCAATAAAATTACTGTCCTCAGTACAGTGAGGATTTCTTGGACTTCTGAGTATGACATCAGTCATTTAAAGAAGAAACAAGTTTGGAATGGCACTTTATTTATAGAAAGTCCCACACAACTTAGAAAACTCCATAGAGCTTAGAAAGCTCCACAGAGCTTAGAAAGCTCCACTCCTAAGTAGGAAGGAATCCTGATACCATATTATCTATCCCACTGTGTATGAAGAAGAAAGGACAACAACTATCAAAAGAAAAAGATGTGTTATTGCCATTGGTGGTTGAAAAAGACTGTTTCCCAGGAATTTTAGAACTCAGAAAGATCTGTTACATATTCTCCTTCAGGGATTCCTTAAGTACAAATTAGCATTTTAGAGATTAAGAGACTTAACTTCTACTTGGAAACTTGATTTTCTGTTTCAGCAATCTTACTCAGATACTTTCTAGGTACTTCTCCTGAAGGGGGGTTGATTATACTGGGCTCACTGACCATGTGGTTCACGCCTTTCAGAATTATATGTGCTCTTCTTTTGATAAATACAAGAATCTATGATATACAATCTAAAGTTAGAGTCCCTAAAGCCCGTCCTATTTCCTGTAGTGTAGAACACAAAAGCATTAATGAAAAATGAAAGTGTTGCTGCACTAAACAAAAGAAGAGGCAAAGTAATGACCTCTCAAATTCAGAAATAAAATTAATACATGAAGAAAAATATCTTTGTCCTCTAGATTTGCATTAAACATTGTAAGTCTTAAAAGAAATGTAAACCTGAAGAAAAATGAAGATCAGAAGTTGTGGTCTGAAGATTTTTCTAACCTTCATAAGCAAATCTGCCCTGAGTTCAATTGCACATTTGTCAAGACAGATCTGAAGCCAGTCTTTCCATGCCTACAGTGCCATTACGACAGCATCATGCATCTATTCAGGGAAACACCCTAAATATTTGCTGGTTTAGACCATATTGAGACTGTTTTCCAATGAACTTAATTCCTTTCTTTTTCACAAGCCTGATTTCTCTAAAAACACCTTAGATTCTACAGAGGTTTTTTAAACCTATCTAAAACTTTTCAACTTCTGTCATTTAAGTAAAGAATGGAAACTACATGGTTTTGAGCCAAACTTTAACTTTTTTAATGATAACTTATGATAAAAATATATTTTAGCATCACTAAGTTAATTTTATAAGTTTAATATGTTCCAAATTATAGTCTTCTACAAGCAATCATGAACACAAAGCTTTTTTTGTTTTCAAAACACAGCATTTTATTTCAAAGTATCAGGTAGGCTCAACAATTCCTTGGGGAATTATTCTCTGAAGGGAAGGTAGCAGAAGTAATGATGTAAAGAATGAAAAAAATGGGAAAAAGCAAAAGAATGTAAATAGGATGTGTAAGAGAGATGTAAGCTGTTCCATAAATAACCACATGGGAAAATATATAATGAAAAACTGTAGTTTTTAAACCTAGCAATAGCAAAAGATCTTAAAAAATGGTGTAAGACTTTAAAACAGGAAATGAGGCTGACAAAGAACTGTTCATGAGAAAAGATTCAAGCAGAATCTTGGCAATTAAGGTTAAGACATTTCAAAAAATGTGCTGTAAATGCACAAGCTAAATGCTGAAGGTATAAAAATCCCCACTGTGACTGTAATGTAATGGACTTTGGACTTATTTTGCTGAGAAAATAAATGTTGTATGCCGTATTTGTTACTGAGTCCCACTTAATTAACTATGAACTTAATCATTAAGTAGCTTCCAGACTGTATGTCTGCTATAGAATATGTGCACACATAAAGACATGTTTTGACTTAGGATTAACAACTTTCCATTTAATTCTTCTCCATTTCCCTCAAAATAGGTACCAGAATAATGCACTACTGCATGAAAAAAAAGTTAGCAAGAGCCAGTGACTCAATGTTTATGTGTGTAGCATCCAATGACATATATATTACATTTTTAACACAATTAATTATTCTAATAGCTTAAAGCCGACTTGGAACTTCTTTTTTTGTTTGTTCGTTTGTTAGTTTCAAAATAAGTTTTAATTCTACCAAACACCTGATTTAAAGCAAATATTTTTTTATTTTTCTTTCATAACAATTCCAACATAACCCCAAATGGAAAAAAAAAATCTGTCAATTTAAACAGGAAGAATAATTGGGATGCATTTGCTTTAATCAGTAGCAATTGAAATCAGTGTATTATAAGAAAATACTAATTTTCATCCGCATCCTGTTTTAGATGCAATTTAAGAATGACAATAGGAAATAATGTCATAGTGCCTATATGGTATCATCACACATAAACGAAGACAATCTTACAGTCAAAGAACAAAATGCTAGTTAACAAATGGCTATACTATAATGATAAAAAGTGAAAGGTGATCATGACTACCATGATGACACTTTTAGTTTGTGATCACATGTCCTTTCTTGAATGAAGTTTAAAAATAATTTTTTAGCTAATGAAAGTATGGCAGACTACCTTAAATACTTACTTTGGTGTGTTTTCACACACTAGAATATTCTAAGGCAAAACATCATTTTAATTTAAAATGAAAAGGGGTAAGAGGCCTAGATCTCTATCTTTCATCCTATTCCTACTGTCAGCCCTGACTGTATGATGAAATTTTTGTTTGTCTCCAAAACACATCCAATACTCATTGGAAATAAAGTTGTTTGACAATGGTTATACCTGGATTCCTACTCCACAACTAAAAAGTACAAAGAATTGTGAGCATCTGTTCTCCACAGTTAGGA
The DNA here is from genome assembly GCA_013186435.1 of Turdus rufiventris. Lineage (NCBI taxonomy): Eukaryota > Metazoa > Chordata > Aves > Passeriformes > Turdidae > Turdus > Turdus rufiventris. Next base: position 12,654,678 of record PYHW01010717.1, on the reverse strand, counting down.
AAGCGAACATACATAGTTTGCAATAAATAGAATTCATGGGTCTTCTTCCTCTTAGCAACACCAGTTCTTATTTCTACCAATTTCCTTTTGAAGAAGCAAGTACTTACATGTTGTATAAACAGGTCATAGACTACAAAAATGAGAAGCCATTCAGAACAGAAAAAAAATCGATGAAAAGAAAATACAAGAACACTTCAAAGATTCTTCTGTTTAATTTTTCTCTCCCATTCAAAAATGTGCCAACTGAACTGAGATGTTGCTTTGAAAAATGTGTAATCTATATCTATTCCCTTCATTTTTCTTTTCTACTACTTTTGGAAAAAAAATTATCATCCCTTTGTGATCATCCCATTTGACTCTTTAAGCACCCATAAATGCCATTGAATGGCGAGTTAAAGATTGCCCCTCTATATGTGGAATTGATTTTCCTTATTCATCTTGTAGTTTTGTTTGCTTTGAACTTTTCCTTCCCCTTTGCTTATTATAAGAGGAAGTCTAGGGAATTGTTATTTTCCCTTGCTATTACTAAGAAAAGGTTAAGGAAGTATTCTTCTATATATTTGTGCAGATGACTCTTGGTTGAAGTTTATCTCCAATGCAACTGATTTGAATTAAATGAGATTTTTTCCTTTCTGCACCAAAGACCTGACATTTTATCTATGTGCACAGTGGGTTTAATGCACATTCTTTTTTTTTTTATAACTGCTGAGTTCCACTCAGATCCTCTGTGTTTTCCCAATGATATAACCTGTCCTTTTGTTTCTTTTTCAGTCTCAGTTATACGGAAGTGAAACTTTACTATCAGTCACACTCTTACAGAAAAACTACAAGATAAAACTGTCCCAATACAGAAGTTCCCACAGAAGAAAGGCCCTCTCAACTCTTACATGAGGACCTGTAATATCATTGGTCCACTAAAAAGTGGAGGCTTCTTACTGATAACCTGGCATCCACACATTTCTTTGTCCTATGCAGAGCTTACAGCCCTTGACAAGTAACAGAAATTTTTAGTGTGTCAAAGAACAGTATAATGCTATAAAGAAATACTACTACTACTACTAATAATAATACTAATAATATCAATATCATGTTCTATTATATAAAACTGGCTTTATGGTAAGTACCTATGTCTTAATGGAAAGAATGAAAATGGAAGCACACCTTATCTTTTACTCAGCATCCAATTAACTCAATCTGGTATACTTGTACTAGAGAGAACTACTTGTTTTTACATTTTTGTAGTTTTGTTTAACCTTTGCATTTGGAGTGAAAAGGGATGTGTCTTTCATTATTGTTTTGACTAGCCTGACACTTTGGGCAACCTTCTCATGACTAATTTGCAACACAAATGGTAAGTAAAGAAGATCTGCTATTGTCACACTAAAGAAAAATCTTAATGTGAAGCTGGCCACCGATGTTAATGTCCTGCTACTAAAAACTTGAAAAAAGGGAATTAAGTGGACATAGTAATAAAAAAACCTGAGCTTCTGCATAGAAAACTAGAGTATGTGAGTTGGATATTTGATTTTAAATATAATAGGTGAGAGTGTAGTCCAAGAGGGGTGGACCTAGAGGAGAAATTATGAAGATTCATTTAAATCAACGAGGAATGGATTATGAGAAGATTTGTTGACATTTGCTTTATTTTTTTATATTCATTGACTGTAGTAAATATTTGAGAAGGTTCCTCTAGAAGTTTGTAACTGCTTTTTTTCCTAGGTTTGGCTGAGAAAGCTTAAGAGAAGAAAGTTCAGAGACATGTCAGGAGCGGTGTCTTAGTTGGGGTCAAATAGAAAAAAAAAGGATCAGAAAGTCAAAGAAAAAACAACTGTGAACAAGTGCAGAGTAGTTACCCCTGTACTTTGGGTAGCTTTTGTAGAGTTTGTTGCAACTCAGTGAGCCACTGACACCTCTGACAGTCTGAAAGCAAGGGCACACTTGAAGAAATGTTTATAAACTTTATCTAACTAGTATTTTTTCTGGCATAGTTTATTTGAGATTTCTCTGTTTAGAATCTTAAAAATATCCTAGTTTGGATTCCAAGTCATACTGTTTTACTTGGAAAATTTTCTGTCTTGTTTTGAGATGCTTAGTGTGAGAACAGTAGTCAGATAAACCTCAACTCTGGGCTAATAGTAATAATATTAAGTGTTGAAAAAACACCAGCAGAGGCAATAATCTGCTGCCTAGGTGGTGATAAACACTTAAAACACATTAATAAAAAATTTCCATTATGTAAACTATAAATGATCTATTTTTCTAGTTTCTATAACTGTTCTTTTTTTGGTTTGTGGATCACCCTAGGAAACCAAAATCCCTAGGGAATTTATGCATAAGTAAGCTACACATAAACTGTTTAGAAGCCACTGGTGACAATCAAAGAATATAGCTGCAAAAGACACAAAATACCAAAATTTGTCTTTATGACTGGTTCAAGCTGTGTTCACTGCAAAAAAACCCGATGTCACTATAGTCCTTTGAGATGATTTAAAAAAAAAATTAAACTGGTGTTACTAACCAATTTAATATAATGAGATTTCCAGTAACTCTTTAGAATGTATGGCTGACCTTGAGTGTTACATTTCTTCAATGAATATGTTTTGTGATATTTTACATAGAGGTTTGGTCAGTCTAAAATATAAATTACTATAGCTCATATTCTTAATCCGAATTACTATTTTTTTATTAAGTCCATGTAACATCTATTTAAATGTTGATTATTTTGAAATGGAGTAAGCATAGTATCATGTTTATAAAGTAAACTAAAAATCACCTTTCCTTAATTCATGTAATAAATGCTTGGCAAAAACTGGAAAATCTTTTGGAAGTATTTTTAAAAAAACAAGCAACTTCTATATTTGACTTAATTTTTCATGGCTTGTCTCAATATAGAATCAGTTTTAGTGTCTGCTAAGTCAGAATAATTGAGCCTCTTTTCCTTAGATGCTATGCTGAGAGTTCATTGTGAAAAATTCCAATTTTGAAACTTTTTTTCCCCATTTCTTGAACTGTGGTTTGGATTCAATCAAAATGAATGTAGGGAAATTTAAATAAAGTTATTTTCATTACTTTTCCTATATGGTGCAAAACCAGAAAAAGTCCATTCTTGTGTAGGAATTGTACTCATGGAAAAGCAGGAAGAAATTGTTTTATATGAAGGCTCATTGGTGACCAAAAAACAATTAGATTTGATTCTTGCATGCCTAATTTTACGGCTTTCACTGAACCAGACTGTGTTTGCTTTGATGTGAGAGGGACTGTTTGAGAACTTTAATGTGAAAGAGAATTGTTGCATGAAAGAAAAAAAAAACAAATTCACTTATTCACTTGTATAGGAATATTGATTTTACAGGTAATATAAATGCACATAGTAAATACTTAACTGTGTGCATAATATTTCTTCAATATCTCATAGTTAATTTAATTGTGGCCTATAAAGTGATTTCTCTCCAGTTAAAAAAAAAAAGGAGAAAAAAAGTATTGGGGGGGGGCACATTTTTTTAAAAATTACTTGCTTTTAGACATTTAAGAAAACATGAAAGATCTCAGAGGGAACATTTAGCTTAAGTGCTAAAAAAGAATTATTCTTTATGGTCACATTAATGCAAAAGAAACCTGAGCAGTTTACATGGGACTCTTACAGTTCTCTATCAGGTTCAGAGAAGTGTAGTGATTTCTAATAACTGATGAGATATGCAGCAGCTCCCTGGTGCAGACAGACACAATGCTGAGGAGTTGACATTCTTTCTCACTTTCTCCTGGAAAATTATTTCCACTACCTTTTTTAAGATCTGGGAAAAGCTCCTTAGTCACCACAGAGTCAGCAAGGATATCTCTGAAGTCTCTTAGTCCATAAGTATTTTAAATTTGCATAAAAATAAGCACTTTTATTGAAAAAAGATACTATGAATCAAGCTGTAAGCTACAAAAGTTAAGAAAAACCAAACCCAAACAAACAAACAAACAAACAAATAAAAACAAACAAACAAAAACAAACAAAAAAGCTTTTTAATTATGTATTTTAAACTAGTATATTCATATTTGGAAATGAACAGTAGAAAACACATAGTAAATGTCCTCTAAGTTATCACCAGTATTTCAAAGTAGATAGCCATTTTTAAATGTTTAACATCCATTCCCAGAGGCAGTTTGCTCAAAAGAAAGACTAATGAAAGACTGATTTTTACACCCCAGAATTCTAGTAACATTCAAAAGTTCAAAAGTGGATTTTTCTTCATGTGCTTTCAAAGTCGGTCAATTTACATAGACAACGTCTTGTTCATTATTATTTACTTAATTGCCTAAATTGGAAGTTCTTGCCTGTCACTATGTAGACAACAATAAAACACTAATGAAGCAGCTTCTATTTCTCAAAGGCCTTGCACTGATCAATATCAAGTTCATAATTCTGAGGAGGAATATTTTTGTGGTTCCAAAAGAGCTGGAATGTGAATATGGTTTAGCTTATCTGAAATCACAGGGTGTCTTTCATATAGGTTTAAATTAAAGAATTCCTCAGACCAATTTAAATAACATCTTGTCTCCAAGACCCACATTTTCTTTTTGCTGTTTTTAGTGATCATTGCAGTTGATGTTACTGCAATGAAATCCAACACACAAAGTTCCCTATCAATGCTTTCTTGAATTAGCTGCATATTATCTGTCCAAAATCAATTTTCTAGTCAGGGTTTCCTACTTGTTCAGAGTCTTGCTAGCACTTGTCAGTAGTGGGCAATATCCAGCACTATAGTAATTACTGCAAATGCAACACACTCCAAGAAATGAAGTGTGGTCAGAAACTGTTTTTGAGACCATTTGGTTTGGCACTATTTCAGTTATAAGAATTTAAGAAGTAGCTGAATAGAGGCAGTAAATTCATATCTCAAAACGTGACATGAGACAATATTGAAAGTTCTAAAATAAAGATGGAGATAACCTATCAGTACTCAGGCTCTTTGTTAAGCTAGAGAGATGCTATGAAGCATTCAAGTATCAGAGCTCTTGACCTGTAGTATATAAAATGATTCAGCATTCAAGACAGTGATTGAGATTAGAGAGTTTTCCAGTAGTGAAGATTAAAGACTGTTTTCTGTAGATTTAAATACTTTAGTAGTATTCCATTTAAGATCTGTCACAGTTTTAACTGAGAAGAAACTACAATTTTATTTTCACTACTCTCTGAAAATGGTGTGGGAGAAAATTGAAACCAAATATGGATATTAACATAACAGCTACAAATTATACAGTGAAGTAGCAAGAGACCATTTAATCTTCAGTTTTTGAGATGGGGGAAATATTCACATTTCACTTTGAAAATTTCCATTGCCTTTCTCTTGCTCTTATTTTTGAGATGTTCAATATTAAACATCATTCAGTATCTGGATTTAATGAGCTCATCAACATTATTTTCATTAATCCAAAGTTGATGGTACTGTTTTACTGTTGGTAGTTTCCTCTTGATCATTTATTCATATATTATGTTTCTCTGAGACAAATGTTATATAAAATTTTAAAACTGCCAAGTAAATTTTAGACAACCTTTTGATGTATTTGTCAAAAATCAGTAATTTATTAGATTTTATTTTAAATAAATCAGGTTCTGAAAGCAGTTTCCTGCCTTCATAAATTTTGGACTTCAGTATTTCAGTAGCTGCAACTGTGAAATATTTCCCATAATTTCAAGTACAGTAATTTCACAATTATAAGCCGCACCTTATTATAAGACGCACTTTCCGGGTGTCGGCAACTTTTCATTCTTTGTCCATATATAAGCCACACCTGATTACAGTAATTTCACGAATATAAGCCGCATGGAGAATAAGCCGCATTCCCGGTGTGTCAGCAAAGTTCATGTCCTTGTCTATACACAAGCCGCACCCGATTATTAGCCGCTCTGTCGTTGGCAGCGAGGACCCGCGTGCAACAAAGTTGCCAAATAGTAACAATCGCGGGATGGCGGCGTTTACTGGCTCGGCTCGGGCCGTGAGGGCTTGGGGCTGCCGACGGGGCCAGGTGGCCCAGCTCTCCGCTGCCACTTGGTGGGGCTGCTCGGGGCCGGCCACCCCCGCCGCTGGGCTCGCTCGCCTCGGCCTGGCGCTGTCCCACGGTGGCAAAGGGCACGGAGCCCGTCGGCACCCACGGCAGTGGTGGGAGGAGGGGACGGAACCCCCCCCCCGCTCCCGCAGCAGGAGGAGGGGACAGCAGTCTGCCCACTCCCGCAGCAGGAACAGGGGACAGGAGCCTGCCCGCTCCCGCGGCAGGAGGAGGGGAAGGAGCCTGCCTGCTCCTGCGGCAGGAAGGGACAGCAGTCTCCTCGCTCCTGCGGCAGGCAGGAACGGGAGCCTGCCTGCTCCTGCAGGGGCAGTGGCAGGTGAGGACGGGAGCCCCCCGCCTTCCCCCCAGGCTGCGGGGCCAGCAGGAAGGAGGCCCCCTCTCTCCTCTGGGTTGCACTGCCTGAAGGAGGGAGCTCCCCTGCCTTCCCCCCTTGCAGTGCAGCCAGCAGGGAGCCGGCTCCACCCACCGCGAAACAGAGTAACCAATATGTAACAATCGCCTAAAGCTGGCTTTTACTGGTCAGTGCTGGGCTTGGCACCCTGGCTGTCACTTCCGGGATTGGAAATGTCAGAAAGTTATTCACATATTAGCCGCCCCTGAATATAAGCCGCATTTCGGGGTGGGAGCAAAATTTTAGTCATAATGGTACGGCTTGTATTAGTGAAATTACTGTATAAGATGCACGTTACAATACAGAGTGTGATAAAAGGTATCTATTCTATTACCAGCTGTTGAGGTCACGGGCAGTGATCTTTATCTCTGTGGGAGATATTCTGCTGATGAGCCATCCATTGAAACCAGGTGGGGCAGTGTTCTTTATCTTTTCACAACCCATCCTTCCTCCAGCCAGTCATTTTCTGTGAATGGCCCATTGAGTCCCACTGTGGGACTGATAAAATTACTGCATGCAATTGGAAGTTGCTCCAGCCAGGGGAAAGAGCCTAACATTTCTTACCAAAATAAAAACAGAGGTTTTGGGACACTAAGGTAGCCCCTTTCTCCACTGGATTCCTGAGGAAAACTGAATTTCTCCACATCACCACTGGACCTTTAGAGGGAAACTGCACCTTCTACAGGAGCACTGCTCCAACTGAGTCACATCTGTCACTGCAA
>PYHW01010717.1:12631835-12647461 GCA_013186435.1 Turdus rufiventris | reverse complement strand
CTAATTCCCATATCTTTGCCTGAGAGCCCCTTGATTTCAAAATTATAATAATTTGGAGGGAGGGGGCTTACATTCTCCATTTCAAAGACAAGCTCCTGCCTTTCTTAGCAGTCACCTGTCCTCCAAACTAAAACAGCAACTTTTGGTTCTTTATCCATATATAAGCCACACCTGATTAAAAACTGCACTTCAGGTTCGGACCAAAATTTTAGTCAAAATGGTTCAGCTTATATTCGTGAAATTATTGTATTTTACTGCATGAGCAAAAAATTAAAATGACCATTTGTTAGCTCAAAAATTTCCTAAAAATCTCACTTAAAAACGTGTGTGCTTTAGAAGAAGTACACCATTAGTATTAGCACATTTCATTTAATGGCATTTTATGATAGGCTGAATGCCTACATTACTGGGGCTTGTTTATTATTATTATTATTATTATTATTATTATTATTATTATTATTATTATTATTATTATTTCTGAAAAAGGAAAATAAATCCAATATGTGCAATTATGTTCTTCCAGTGCTGTGAAAAAAAAGAAGAATAAATCCATTATGGTTACTTATAATATCTAGAGTGGGAGCACAATAATTCAGTTGAAAAAAAATGTATTTGAAAGAACTCTGAAAAGAGTAGTCTAAAACTGGTGTTCGTAGATTGATAGTTAAAATCACTGTTTACTTCAGCCTAGAGATAACATATATAGATACAGCTAAATTAAAACAGTTGAAATATTAGGGTGAAAACCTTCTTGTTGAAGGCAAGGGTTTGGACTTAGAGGATATTCAAGTTCCCTTCCAACCCAAACAATTATATAATTCTTTTATTCATTCTATTATTCTATGACCAGAGATTAAATAAGTGGGATGCAGTTAGCCCTCTTTATTCCCATTTTATTAATTTACATTGAAATCTAGCTTCTCTGAAGCTTCAAAATGGGTGTCCTTGCAAGAGAGCAAAACCTCAGTGTCCAGCTGCCTACCTGGCCAGGAGTGTGGCTAGCCCCCTGCCTTTGTGCCTTGTCAGATACTCATGGGAAGGAGATCTGAAGCAAAACATTCTCGTCTCTGGTGTCTGTACGATATTTGTTGACTTTGTCGTGTGCAGAATTTGCTGGACATTTAAGACTAATCGTTCTAAAGTTTAGAATTACTGAATTTACAAAATCTCATTATACAGAATGAACATCATGCCCTGATGAAAAAGAAAGTGACAGATCAAGACAGCTAGTTCTGCATCAGGAAGAAGGGCTGTATGAGATTATGAATTCCTTGGGAAAGGAGTTTGTTTCAAGGAGGTAAAAAGACATGTTTCCTGAGTGTGAGCTTCTTATCTGAAAATATTATTTTAAAAATTATTAACTTAAAAATTTAGTAATATATTTTAAAAGATTCGCTGGCATCTCCAGAAATGTAAACAGGTATTACTGAAGCTGATTTTAATTTGAAGGAAAAAATATCAATTAATTGCCATTTCTAGTTTATTGTTCTCATTTTTGAAAAGAATTCTCTACCCTTACCCTGCAAAGGTAATATCTCTTTCTTTGCTTTAGTAGCTGTGTTATGAGATAAATTTCATATTTTTAATAAGCTCAGTAAACACTGTATTCTGCTTTGACTAATGGAATTGGTCTAAAACTTCATGGAAATGCAGGCTAGATATTTTCATTCTGAAATAATGTAATTCAACTGAATCTCACTCAGGTTTACACCTAAAGAAAGAAGGAATTTATACAATGTCTGATGTTGAAAATCTATGATAGATATTAGCAAGGTAAAAACTAAATCTCTTCTGCATGTTTTATTTACTTATAGACAGATTTTCAGCATATTTTTAATCTTAAATTTCAATTTCAATTGTCATATTTGTCATCAACAGATAGCTGCCATTAATGGAAATGATAAGGTATTCATAATAAAGGAGATTAAATTAAACGATACTTATAACTTTAGCCAATGTTCCAGAACACAGAACCCAAATGATCTTCTGTAGCTCCAGTGTGCTTTACATCAGAATTCTAGATTCTAGGATGTGAGAGGGAACAGTATTAGCTTGTTTTTATGATATTAACCCTAATGGGTGTTTATGATTCACAAGGAGTCTTTATTACACAAAAACTGAAGGTTTGGTAGGTTTTTGGGAGGTTCTATTCTCTTAGCAGGCCATGCCAATTTCTCGTTAATTACTGAAGAGGTTAAAACAACAAAATCTGACAGACTGTTAGCTGAACTCAACCCAGACAGATGGCACCATTCTATTCAAGCCAGTTTCATGAAAGTTCTGTTGCACCATATGCTAGAATCAGTTTAACAGCTAATTAGTGCTTTTTACAAGACAATCACTCTCCCAAGGAAATTTCTTATGGACAGGTCACACATGCAGAATGAGAAATCCTGATCTGCATATTGTTTCACTGGCTTGTCTGCTCCAGTCATAAATAAAGGTTAACATAGTAAGGCATCTTGAATAACCTTTCAGTTCAATCCCAGTAGCACTGACATTCCTGGGCTGTATTTGGAAAATAAATGTTGAATATTGTAGTGACTTAAAGCTTTTTTCTTCCTTTTCTTAACAGCTGTGTGGTAAAAAAAATAGAATAAAGTTGATTATGCAACTGAGTTCCCATATATTAAAATAATCTAATTAAAAGAAAATATATTGTAACAGAGAGTTATAAAAGTTTGGAACTATGAGCTCAAGAAGAAAAGCGATTATTATAATCATGAAGCCCAGGTTACTTAGACATTAACTTTAGTTTACCAAAAAAAAATCCAACAACAAACCAAAAACAGAATGTCAATACTTTCCTAGAGCAAAAGCAAGAGGAAAGTGAAGAAAGATGACATAACATAGTAATATTATGCTATCTGTTACCTCCTTTCTTCATATGATTTAATATGATTCTCTGAAGTCAGATTTTTTAAGGCTTATCTAGTCAATTAGATTGTTGAGATTCAGGCTTTACAATTTCAGTCTCTGAGGCATGCCTTCTGCATAACTAAACTGATATGCAAAACACTTCAGCAGTCTTGATGTTCAGAGAAATTGTTAGAATGAGAACTCTGTAATTACACAGTCTGGGAAGAAAAAGAATTTTATGTGCAACAGATGTAGAAGAGACCTATTAGAATGATAGGAAGAAAGAGTAAGTTATTACAGCAACAAGTATCTATCTGTGGTATTTCATAGGCATTTATGAGCAAGCTTTCTTTACAAATTTTGTGTGATTTCAAACTATGCTATTATGCCATGTAAATAAAACTGTGTATACCCCAGATTGTTCATGCCAAGAAGAGGCAGAGAAAATACTCGTCACCCTACAAAACTTAGAAAAAAAATTCAGTCTAGGGAATCTTGGCCCTTTTTTCAATCATTTTCTCATAGAAAAAAAGAGAAAAAAAGAAAAAAAAAGAAAAAGAAAAAGAAAAAGAAAAAGAAAGAGAAAAAGAAAAAGAAAAAGAAAAAGAAAAAGAAAAAGAAAAAGAAAAAGAAAAAGAAAAAGAAAAAGAAAAAGAAAAAGAAAAAGAAAAAATAAAAGGCTCAGGAAGAATTGATTTATTATTAGATGCAACAAAGAGGGAAGTTTCAAAACAGACGAACAGCTGTCTGAAGGAACATCAGAGCCAAAAAACTAAAAAGTTTTAAGAGAATTTTCATCATCTTTTCAAAAGAACTCTATGGGAAGGTGAGTAATAATATTTTTTGTGGTTTTTTTTTGTTTTTATTCAGAATGTGGCTTCCTCAAACATCCTAATATGGCTTCCTGGAACAAATCCGAGAGTTTTTTTCTAGTTGATTATTCTAGACATATTAAGGTGATTTTTAAGTACAGTCCTTTATGAGCTGGAAAATTTCTTTAGATGCTCAACTGTGACCAGACCAAGTAAACCTCAAATAATAGGGCATACTACTGCTTAAGCTGCCTCTGTTCAACCAATAAAAACACTTCATTTCCCTGAGCAGGTGACAAAAACTCCTACTCTCTAAAACAACTGCTTCTGGTGACATACTTGCATGCATTGCAGCTCTGCAGTAAGTCTCATGGTTCAGAAAACCAAGTGAACGTTCACAAGCATGCATCTTGACAAATATGCACCATGCGTTCTCTGCATGTACATTTACGTTCAAATTCTTGCAATATTAGTCACACTTGGGATACAGATGTTTTTCCACCAAGCTGCCTCCTGCTGGGAAAAAAACAATTAAGAGCTACCTACCATTGGAACAAACAGTATAGCTGTTTTCCATCTTTCTGAACCATTTCCTTATCTTGTGTTGGATTAATTGCTTTGTTGATAAAGAATTTTGTTTGGAGCTGTTACCATTCCCAAACCCATCCTTTATTTAAAAAACTTTAAGTGTGTCAGTAAGATGTGGAAGACAAGAGACGATTTTGCTGCTATAGGAATGATTCAATGGTTTACTAATAAACACCCTGAGACCAGATGTCTGAGGTTAATCTATGCATATGCCACCAGAAGAATATGCAACTAGATTTTTAATAAACTCGAATTAAAATTGTTGACCTTGGCTAAGGTTCGAATTCCCATCCAGACACTCACTCATTCCCCCTCCCCAACAGGACAGGAGGAGAAAGTAGGATGAAAAACCTTCTGGGTTTAGATAAAGACAAAATCACTTACCAAATACTGTCTTTGGCAAAACAGGCTTACTAGATTTGGGGGAAAATAATTTAACTTTTTGCAAATAAAAATAAATTGGGGAAATAAATTCTAGTTGTTGAAGTGCTGCTTTGAAAGTGGGACTTCTGTGAAACCAGAGAGAAGTAGGAGCACAGAAGCTATGGAGGGTGTCTATATAATTCTTTTATGAATGATTACAGAGAAAGGTATTCTCTTCAGTACTTCTCCTCACCTCACTATCCTCACTAGAATTCTCAACTAGTCTCTCCACGAAAGAATAAAAATCCAGCTCTGGTGACTTACAAGGCTTTTTTACTTTTTTTTTGAAGGAAGAGAGAAGAAAAAGATGGAAGGAATATTCTCCCAAAAATTATATTGCTTGAGTTTAGGTATCTGTAGCCGTGGAGGAAACAGGCATTGCTGTGAAAAGTCCTTCACCAAATATACTCTTACGCCTGTATTGATAGCCCAGCCTGGCAACAGGGCTGAAATACTTGTGCATGGCAATTTTTGTCAGCAAATAGCAGCAAATCACCACAAAGAATAGAGTTGCAGGATTCAGTAAAGAATGTTTATGACAACTAAGTATGTTTCTGCATGTATATTTGCTTTTCTACATCAAAAAAAGGGACATGAACTACTTTCCAAACTGTTGCCATACATAGTCTTGGCAGGAGATTGCTGTGGGTGTGCAACTTTTGCTAGTTGTCCCAGGGCATTGTCATGCACACCAACATAAGGAACACCTGCCAGCACTTTGGAAGTCATGCTATCTTCTCAGTCCTCCAGGGATATGGCCCTCAAAAGAATGACTTGCCATCCCACCTGCTCTGCAAGCTGTCATCTTGTGATGCCTGTGAAAAAGAAGTGTGTGGGAGAAGTGCATTGCATTACGTGTTCACCAGACACTGCACAGTATAGACCGCCTTGATTCTTTCTCTTGTGCTGCATATCTAAAGGGGGCAGTCTGAGATGCTGCCATCAGCCTTGGAAACATGGTGTGAAGAAATCATAACATTACAAAATAAGCCCAGGAGTGCTACCCAGAGGTCAAGAAACCTAAACCTCAGTACCAGGGGACAGAATATGTTGTAACTTGCGAGCAGGAGAACTTGTACAGCAGTAGCAGAACAGTCAATTTCTCCATGTCATGTGCATCATATATAAAAGAGCCTATCCTAAGACTATAATCTACCTAAGAACTCCTGAATATCACTGTCCAAACTTGGGTATTAAAACATGCAAGATGAGGAAAGTTAGTTTATTAAATTTTGGAGTAGCTCTAGGATCTCTGCTGCATTGCAAGCAGGAGAGGAACCAAAAATACAAATACAGTAATTTCACTATTATAAGCCGCACCTGATTATAAGATGCATGTTACAATACAGAGTGTGATAAAAGGTATCTATTCTATTACCAGCCATTGAGGACATGGGCAGTGATCCTTATCTCTGTGGGAGACATTCTGCTGATGAGCCATCCATTGAAACCAGGCAGGGCATTGTTCTTTATCTTTTCACAACCCATCCTTCCTCCAGAGAGTCATTTTCTGCTAATGGCCCATTGAGTCCCACTGTGGGACTGATAAAATTACTGCATCCCATTGGAATTTGCTCCAGCCAGGGAGAAGAGCCCAACATTTCTTACCAAAATGAAAACAGAGGTTTTGGGACACTAAGGAAGCCCCTTTCTCCACTGGACTCCAGAGGAAAACCAGATTTCTCCACATCACCAATGGACCTTTAGAGGGAAACTGCACCTTCTACAGGAGCACTGCTTCAACTGAATCACATCTGTTACTGCAAGAGGACTGCAGCCACCATTTAATGGGACTGCTACCAACACCCTGCCTGATGGGGTGTCAGGTTGTACTCTGACTTTGTCAGGGTTGGGAGTTTGTTTCTTTGTAGTACTGTATTTCTATTTTAATTTCCCTAGAAAAGAACTGTTATTCCTAATTCCTATATCTTTGCCTTAAAGCCCCTTGATTTCAAAATTATAATAATTTGGTGGGAAGGGGTTTACATTCTCCATTTCAAAGAGAAGCTCCTGCCTTTCTTAGCAGTCACCTGTCCTCCAAACTAAAACAGCAACTTTCCGTTCTTTGTCCATATATAAACCGCACCTGATTAAAAGCCACACTTCAGGTTCAGACCAAAATTTTAGTCAAAATGGTGCAGCTTATAATCATGAAATTATTGTAAATATCCATACTTGCACGTATTCCTAATAATCATACTTAATAAATTAAATGATCTTTTAGAGCCATTTATGACCAATTATCATCTCTGGTTCAAAAATCTAGCTATCTTATTCCTGAACAGTCATGCTTTTATTTTGCCTTGTCTTTGAGAGCTACAGTAAATACTGCAGATCTGATTGTAATTATTTAAATAAAACTGAATGTCAAATTAAGCTTCTAGATTTCCACTTCCAAAAATGTTTTGACCTATCAGTGCTGAAATATGATGATATTGTCATTTAGCAAGTGAACCAAAGCAAACACAATGAGCAGTTTCTAATAATCACTGATTTTTACAACGTTGTTTTGATAATTTCAACTTTGACACATTCCAATAATTTTGAAACAATTAAAGCTGATTGTGCATACCCCTTTCTAAAGTTTGTCAATTCATCAGCTGAATACAAATCTCTACTCACAGAAAAAGAACACATATATTTATATATTCTCTGCTTATAGTTAAGATATTTGCAATTGTTATGCAGTTAATGTTGTGCAGTATAAAGAAATGTCACTCCATTGATAAGTATACATATATTTGTTTCAAATTTCAACATAATAGCATGATGTGTTTTTACCTCCAGCAAATTTGTATGTGTGTCCCTGTAATTCCCATTTAAATAGCTTACTGCATTTTACATGTCAGACTTGATGAAATTACCCTTTTTTTGTAACATCTACCATCTCAAGATGAAAATTGTAATGGTATTTTATCACTAAGTTATGTGGGTTTATAAAACTAAAACACACTGTTCTGACCTTGAAAATGGAATTCACTGGAATTTCAGGTGTCCACAATATTCATTACTATCACGATTATCCTCAAAATGCTTTTACTGAATGTTGCCCAGTCCTTATATCTGCTCCACTAGTAGAGTGATCTGAGAACATCTTTTCCATTAAAGCTTTTTTATCTTCTTTCTTTTAATGTCTCACAAGAGCAGCCATTCAAAGCAGGTTGATATCTCCTTGCTCTCAAAACCATATAAATCCTTTTCATAACAGAAAGAACTACTCCAGCTCTGGATGATCAGAGTGAGAAATCACATCTTCCTTTGGTTTGATTCTAAGCAAATTTAGGACTTGCATGCTTTTTTATTACAAGGTCACACAAAAATTACAGGCAGGGAAACCACAGGTCACATAGTTATTCTGTCTGAAAACTAATCCAAGCAAATCTTCTGCCCATTTTGCATCAATTCTCATTTAGAGTAGACAAATTATCTGTTTAAATTGGTAGAAGTGTAGATTAATCTCATGTGTCATGTCCTACATGTCTTTCTCTCCATAAGTCTGAAATGATATTTTAATTATGCATGCAATAGTTTGTGTGTGCATGGGGTGGTAGCTTTATGCTAAATTTTATAAGATGTTGAAATTGTCTGAGAACTCTCATGACATATGTCTGAACCTAAAGCTAAAATATGTTTTACAATGGAATACGTGCCCTAGTGCATTATATTATTTCATCCTGTACAATCTGATTGCTGTATATAAGTGCAAATCTTTTTAAGGGTGATGATGTCTCCAGGCAGTGGATGTCAAGATGCTTAATGGCTGCAGAAAACCCTATGTAAACTAATTGCGTAGGAGTTACCATAATAGAGCTATAACTGCAAACATCAGCAAGACAAAAAATATATGAAAATTCTGAGTTGCGGATTTGATTGGGGATTTGTGGAAAGCAACAGAAATAAAACCCGCTAGGTAACTAAGCGAACAACCCTCTTTTCCTTAAGCATTTCCCAAAATGAAAAGTGTTACCACCTGCACTTAAATATAATCAGTAATGCTAACACAGAAACACCTGATGTTTGATTGATGTAATGTACTCCGATACAAAAGTCAAACTTTTGGCTTTGGTCTATAATCCAGTTTAATGAAGTGATGACTTTTTCATTATTTTCCAAACTGGAATCAATGATCCACATAACCATACCAATTAAGATCCTGAAACACTGTATGTTCATAAAATATCATAATTCAGAGATAATGAGAGGAACCTGAATTACAATAGATTTTAAAAGTGGAGATTGATGAGTCCAGTGAAAGTAAATAAGTATTTTAAACAAAAATTAGAAAAGAAATGCAAAAAAGGACTTGAAAACAACATATTTTTGTTTTCACAATATTATGCTTGTAAATAATGAGTCACAATCATAGAACATCCTGAGCAGCAAATGACACACAAGAATCATCAAAGTCCACCTTATGGCCCAGCATAGGACAATCCCATGAGTGTCACCATGTGACTTAAAATGTTGTCCAAATGCGTCTTGAGCTCTGTCAGGTTTGGTACTGTGAGCACTGCCCGGGAGAGCTGTTCCAGTGCCCAACTACACTCTAGGAGAAGAACATTTCCCAATATCTAACCTAAATATCCCCTGACATTTCTTTATGTCATTCCTTTGGGTCTTGTTACTCATCAACAAAGAGGAGATCAGTGTCTGTGTCTCTGCTTCCGCTCACAAGGAAATTGTAACTGCAGTGAGGTCTCCCCTCAGTGTTCTCCAGGCTGAACAGACCAAGTGACCACAGCCAGTCCTCAAACAGCTTTCTCTCAAGGCCCTTCACCATCCTCATGGCTCTCCTCTGGATGCTCTCTAAGAACTTAAAGCCATTTTTATATCCTAACACCACAACTGTACACAGGACTCCAGGTGAGGCCACACAAGTGCAGACAATCCCCTCCAGTGACCGGCTCGTGATGCTGTTCCTGATGTACCCCAGGACATGTTTGGCTCTGAAAAAATTGAGAGTAATTTTTTTTCAGCATCTTGGCGGTAAAGAGAAGAAAAGAGAAACATTAAATATTCATTCAAGAACCAGTCCCCAGAGGCGTATCAGGTACAAAGTGTGAACTGTAGACACAAATCTAAAGACAGTCATTGTCAGCCAAACCCACCTTGTATAGAAAAAAAATTTAGGATAGGCAAAAAATGGCCAAAAATTTTTGTTTTCCATGTTAGTACTTATCTCTGTATGTATCTGTCATCTGGCTATTCTGACCTATAAAAGTTGAAAAAAAAGTACTAGGATCTTACTAAAGAAAAGTATGTTTTTCACATCATACTATTTACTATAGAGAACAGGTAGGAAATTCTAGCTGAGTTAATCTGTAACAGAAATTACCATCAGGCTTAATGCTTTCTCTGTTTAGTAGACTGCCAACAGTGCATTGTTTGTAGGGATAATTTGGCATTTATATTCTTTTACATTATCTTTGTCTGCAGTTCTTTTCTTATGAAATCCTGCTTTGTGTTTTTTACTGAGGCTCTGCTCTATGATGGAATTAATTTTGCTCTTACACACTGGGCTATCACTTTGAATCCAAGACGGCTGCTCCTCAAAATTCTCATCCCACAATCTTTCTATAAATGTCATGCTCATTTACGCAGAGAAAGAAGTTTTGGAGTATTTTCTGTCCTACGTGCCACATATTGTGCAATAAAGGATAAGTTCCTTGAGTGACTGAAAAATACAATTCTCATTTATGTAAGCTACATAGCAAGAAAATTAATTATGCAGATTATAATTTTTAACTTTACATCAAGTCAGGCATGATGTGAATGAAATTTCAGAAGAATTCCACAACATTTTAGGAATTAAAATTGTTCCTGACCGCCTTATCCATCCTTATGCAGATTTGTGCATGTTATCTCACCTAGTTATGGCTGGGATAGAGTAAGATTTCCCCACATTATCTGGTAGAGTGCTGTGTTTTAGATTTAGTATGATTCCCATTGGCCCACTTCTTGAGCTTGTCATAGAATCACAGAATTGATTCCTAGAATCATCAAGGTTGGAAGAAGCCTTCAAGATCATCCAGTCCAACCATCCAGCAGTAAACCCTAAACCCTAAACCACTGAAGCAGATCCCCCAGTGCCAAGTTCAGATGTCTCTTGAACTCCTCAAGGGATGGTGACTTCACTACTTCCCCAGACAAACTATTTTAGTCCCTGACCACCCTAACAGTGAATATTTGTTTCCTAATATCTAATGTGAATATCCCCTACGCAGTTTAAGGCCATTTCTGTCTGGTCACTGTAGGCATGTCAGAAGAAACCACTCTCCACCTCACTTTTTATTACTTTAATTTGTATTTGTATTATTGTATGCATAGTTTTCAATTACTAAACTGTTTTTGTCTCAACTTATGAGTTTTAGGGTTTTTTTCCTGATTCTTTTCCCAATCCTGCTGCATTCAGTGTCTCCTAACAGTTCATTACTCAATGAAAATGGAGACAACTTTGTGCATTTCAAAGAAGTAACAGTCTAAAAGAGGTTTTTAGTTTTAAAAGAGCCTTAAGTAAAACACTTTGGGGGAAGTAAACACTGTAGAAACATTGTAGAATCTGCACAGGGTAAGATTACCACACAATAGACGTGAAAAAAAATATATTTTGTATATTTTTCTGAACTTGATTTAAGGACATGATAAGGTCACAGTAACTGACTGGTAAACAAGCAGAAGACAGCATATTGTGATAAGCACAGCATGGCAGTTACCTGCTTAACCCAAACAGTGATATTATGTCGGTATCTGCTCAAAGAACCAAAATGAAACAAAATGTAGGCTTTCCTTAGTCATCACAACCCTGAGAGAAGCAAAAGTCAGAGAATGTAGTTTCTGAGTACAAACATACTAAACCATCTTATTCCTGCCAAAGCTCTTGGGGTTTTCCTTCTTCACTGAAGGACAAAACACAACAAAAGCTTTAGACGGATGAAAGAAAAATCCCTATCCAACGTACTCGATACAACGCAGTTCAACTGCAGATTTTAATATTACAAAAAAAATGCAAAATAATATATTTAGCTGAATTGTCTTCTGCTACACAGTGGGACCTTACTCCTTTATAAAACTGGTAGCCTAAATAGCTTTTCATGAGTCACAATTACCTCAGACGCAGTAACTGACTCTGAAAATCCCATGTCACAACCAGTGCTTGAGTGCACAGGCAACCTGATATGAGGAAACTTATCACTTATCTAGAAAATCTGTTTTCTATTTTATTAGTCTCTCAGATGTTGTCACATTTCAGAAGAAAAGATAATTAGCGTATTTTGAATGTTTATTTTCCAGAAACACAGTCATGGCAAAAGCTGTGACAAAGCATTCTGCTTTGTAGGAGTATAAGAGGAGCAGCTTCACCACCAGTCTGACCCATCAGTCCTCTTCTGCTTCCTTCACAGTTTGTGGCTTTAATGGGAAGGGGTATTAACACTCTACCTGAGACAGCAGATCAGCAGACTGTCATGTTCAGAAGGAGACTTTGAAAGATGTTCATGCAAATTACACGCCAGCATGTCGTCTTCGGTAGAAGAGAAAATTAAGAGTATAAAAGACTTCAGCAATGACAGTTAAAAGAGTAAATATGAAAAGTTCCCTGTCAAGACAGAAAAAGAGAAGCAAGATGACAAAAAGTAGAAGAAGGTAGTTCAATTCTCATGAACAAGGTACAGCTAGCAGCAATGGTTAATAAGTCAAAACTTCTGAATATCTTAGATGAAAATATACAAAGATAAGGAACACAGTAAATCTTAGAAATTAGTAATACTAATGAGACTACAGAAACTGAAAGAAATATGATGCCATATTCAGAAAAGAAATAGACAAATGAAATTTGATGGTGGA
This sequence comes from Turdus rufiventris, assembly GCA_013186435.1. NCBI lineage: Eukaryota > Metazoa > Chordata > Aves > Passeriformes > Turdidae > Turdus > Turdus rufiventris. The sequence goes on along the minus strand of PYHW01010717.1, from coordinate 12,634,937 downwards.
GGAAAATTAAATCCTCTTGTTAAAATCTAAAGAGACTGTATTTAGCATAGGGGGCGCAAATACTGAACACTTACAGATATTTTCTGAGATTTTTTTTACATGCATTTTGCATGAAGCAAAACGTCATTACCGTGGTAAACCTACGTAACTTGGTCATGATTGGATACTGTATAGGCTTGTTAAATGAGGGACCACAGAAAAACATCTCAGATTTTCCATACCTACTGTCTGAGAAGCAAAGAGAAAGCACCAAGGCACAGCCTTTGCTTCTCTTGGGGGAAGAACACATTATGTCTACAGGAGCGCAATGTGTGGTTCTCTTCAAGAAAACTGCCTCTGGAATTAGGCTGTGATGTTCGATGTATCTCAACTAAACCTAAGAGACAATTTTTATGAAGATGATAAAAACCTCTTACTCCATTTGGATGATGGAATAGATAGCCAAGTAATTTCATGCAATAGCCTTTTTCCTCAGAAACATGCAATAGCCTTTTTCCTCAGAAATACTATCTCCAGAAAAATTCTTTGTATCTAGATATAAGGAAGACTCCTTTGGCTTAAAACTTTCCTTCTTTCCTACAATTTTGATTAATTTCTTTATTTCTCATGGTGAGAAAAACCTTTCTTTAGTAAAACCATTTTTTAGTGAAAAACCTTCTGCTATCAGTCTTTACCTGTCCTCCTACAGAAGAAGAAATCAGCAAACTTATTTATTTTTTTTCTACTAAATATAAGTAAATTTCTCAAACCTGTGAGGTCACTCTGATTTGTGAGGCATTTGTCATTAAATGCTTCCCTTGAACACACAAACACTATTTCCTGTGCCTCAGTAATTTATTCCTAGCAAAAGAGGAATGCAATGGATAAATTCTTTTAATTTGTCCAACTACTTCACATCTATGCAAAATTAATCAATAAAAATCATCCAAGAAATAGCTTTAAATTATCGTCCTCTTTCTTTCTGTTTAACTATAATTTTATTTTTTATTATTATTTAATTCCTCCTTACAGCAAATAAGAGAATTGAAGGATAACTACAGTTCATTTTCAGTCCTAAAAATTGCTGAAAATACAATTCTGTGGAAAACATTAGCAAACAGAATGTTTTTCATATTATGCAAAATGCTTAATTTATTTCAGTAGCTAATTTTCCCACTAGGTATTTTGCAACACTCCAACACAAACATAATATTTATTACTTTCAAAATCTTTACAGGCTGATATCCATCAGACTTCAAATTATTACTCTTTCCTCCGATTTAATATGCTATAAACCTTATTACTTTCTTAAAGAAAAAGTTCAAGCTATGATAAAGGGAAGGGATTTACAATTTTATATGTATGTGTGTGTGTGTGCGCATGCAAATTAATTACGGCAGAATTTTTTAAACATTAAAATCTCTAATGTATCTTTTAGAAATGTTGCAGCTGGAATATATTCATATGAAGTAAACACATAAATTTAAGTTGTTATTTAAGGTAGCTCAATTTAAGAGTCAAAAAATTTAATCCAAAGTTAATTAAACCTCATTATATAAGAACAATGTTTTTTCCTCCACACTGAGATACTTTCATGCTCTATCAGCTGAAATATTTTAGTCTCAAAGCTGAATGTTTCAACATGTTCTCCCACATTAGAGAGTTTTCACTTTACAGAGGACCGAATTTCTTATTCCCTTGCCTGTTATATGTGGTTTGGTATCATCTGTATTATCACCTAGCAGGATAAACCAGTCAATCCAGCGCTGGCTGCTTTTAGTACATTTCCATCCTCTTTTTAAAAGATATTTTGAATTGAAGATATAAATGCATGAGAAAATGAAGCATATTCTCAACCTAGCAGTTTATTCTTCATGATTTCATTGGTTTGCAACATTCACTTGAATGGTTGGGGGTAGGGATTTTGAAGCAACCTTTACTTCTACACAAGTTGCCTTGGAATTAAGGGAGAAGAAATGTGCTCAAATGAAAAAAAAAAAAGAGACCTTTTTTCAAGTTTAGCAAATGATAAAAGGAGGATTTTACAAATTATTCAAGATCAGAGAAAGATGAAAGCAGCAGATTTAAGCATCTGATTTTTATTCTGAAATGGCTCCTTGAAATCTCTACCACTGTGTTCCAAAATTAGATGACTCTGAAAAAATAGAGATTCCAAATATTTTTTTTTTTTTTTACATAGGATAATGTCACAACAGTTCCTTGGTAGTTTGAAGGTTTTTTCCCCTAAATGCACTAGATACAGGTAATTTAAAAATAAACAATCCACATTCCATTTCTGAAATATGTGTTGTTAATTGCAGACAACAAATTTACCTACAGAAAGTTTTCAAGGTCATAATACAATTTTTAAAATTGTAGCATTCTTCTCATGATAGAAAGAGTTATTCTACATGCGTGAATAAATATATCTCTGTCTAAGAATTAGTGATTACTATGAATGCAAATTCTTCTAATCTGCTTGTACATCTTTTAGTACTTGAAATACTCAATTTCAGGTTCATTAAAAAAATAAATACAGTTGACATTAATACCAATTCAAGGACAAGTTACTCTAGAATTAGTTGTCCTTGTTTTGAAATATTCAAAGCTTGTTACTTTACTGTGATTACTTTTAAGGAAGGAGTGACATGAACATGATTGTAAATGTTCTTCAGGAAGGTAATATATTTTGTAGCTTAGGATTTCTGAATCTTAATAGCTTAGTTAAATATTCTTTTGTTTGGAATGTTTAGGAGATGACACAACAGAAAATAGTATATTCTACTTTTTTCCCAAATTGTATAGAGCTCTGTAACAGGCTTTGTGCTGCCTCCTAAAGATGAAATTTTCATTTAATTTTCAGTTTGTTTGGACTGGGTTATAGCATAGGTAGTTAGGCCATTTTGAATCAATTGCTAATTTGGAGAGAAAATAAATATAACTTTTTTCCTTCTTGCACCCAAGTTTTAAATATTTATAAAAGCATCATCAATAAGAGAGAAGAGGAGAGGAGAGGAGAGGAGAGGAGAGGAGAGGAGAGGAGAAAAGAAAAGAAAAGAAAAGAAAAGAAAAGAAAAGAAAAGAAAAGAAAAGAAAAGAAAAGAAAAGAAAAGAAAAGAAAAG
>PYHW01010717.1:12586405-12631785 GCA_013186435.1 Turdus rufiventris | reverse complement strand
AAAAGAAAAGAAAAGAAAAGAAAAGAAAAGAAAAGAAAAGAAAAGAAAAGAAAAGAAAAGAAAAGAAAAGAAAAGAAAAGAGAAAAGTCAACACATAAATTCCTCTCTTTCAACATCAGTCTCTTCCAGAGTTATACGACTTTCCAAGGGAGGTCAGAGGATCTGGCTCAGACTGCAGGCAAAATGTAAATCGTCCAGAGAGACCAAACCATCCAACAATGCGAACCCATAAGAAATTGGTGTATTGAACAGCATATTTCTCATATTTTATAGTGTTTGTATTAAAAAGTATATTAAAACTTCTATTGCTGACCATCATCCCGGGCCTTAGACTTTGCATCAGAAATGCTGTCTCTATCTAATTTGGCCTGGTTTATCTACAGTCTTCAAACAGTCTTGGGCTTTGGGTGTACCTTAGTATCTCCAGTTTTTCACTGGTGTAATTATACATTTCAGTCTAGATGTGTGTTATTCCTGTCTGAAAAAGTGGATGGCAAATACTGAGCACTGACCAGCCACAAGCATTTAGCAAACTGCTACATCACAATGAGGAAATATAGAATGTATCATAAATATTTTATGTAATGGTTGTACTAACACAAAGGATCTGTTAATAAACATCTAGTAAATTGCTCATATTAATTCCCACCATACATAACATAAAACCTGAATAATCTCTCATCACTGTGACTAACACACATCAAATAGGGTGCACATACTCACAAATTATCTTCCTGTTAATCTGTCCCATAAAGTTTAAACCAAAACATTTCTATCTTCATCTCATAGTGAAAAAGAGTAAAAAAGTATAGAATATTAAGAACTATTGGTAAGGAAAACAAACTAAACTGAAATTTTTCAGTCACACTAAAACTTCCCATCCTCAAGAGTTACAGTAGAAAAAGAGCAACTGTAGAAAAGGACAAGGAGAAACCAAGGTCCATATTAAAGCTCTTTCTCTGAACAGCTCCTGAAGGGATGAGGGCTCTTACTAAATAAAAGATGACAAAAGAAATGCAAGAATTGATTTAAAAGTCGTTATAGACTGGACACTAAGCTGAAGAGGAGTTTATCACAGTTTGCCTCTCAGAGTATGAGGAAAAACGGGCATTAAACTAAAGTAACAGGAGCACACTGAAAATATAAGGTGTACTTCCTTTAACGTGTAACTAGATGGTACCACAGAGGTATATGATGACAGAAATGGGCATGAATTCAGAAAATAGGAAAACTAATGGTTAAAAAATAGCTACCATGAGCAATTCATTACAAAACAGTGACATCCAATTCATGAAGTACTTACTTGGCTTACAACTTGCTGGGAGGTCATAAAAAAGGAATGACCACTCCATTCATGTCTCATTTGCTTTCACTGTTAGTCTGAAATTGTGTAGGCATACTATTTATTTTTTCTGGCATATATTATGTCATAAAATATTTCTATTCAAACATGTCAACAATAGCTCTTTATAATCTCCCATGTACATAATCCTCCAGAATTAGGTGACTGCAGTAACTCTGTCTGGGACCATTTCAAAGATTCTTTATCATTTCAGTTGCAGTTCTATGATGTACCCCTTAGATAGACATACAAGTTTCAGAAACTCTATCAGGATAAAATTTTGGATCTCAGTTTTGACATAAACATAAAAATACTAAATTGTAAATTGGATAGTTATTCACTTTACTTTGCATGGCCTAAATGAAAGAAAAATTAAGAAATCAGATCACAAGTATATACAAGAATCAGCATCAAAAGTTTTTTACTGAAAATAAACTCAATTGGGAATTTAAAGCACAATCATCAAGCAGAGTCAGACATATATGCTTCTAGTGGCAAAAATTTATCTTTTTTATTCCAAGCAGTTGACCAAACCAATTCTCTAACACAAAAATTTAATAGCAGCACCCTCTTAAGTTCAAAACAAAAATCACTTCAACAATGGTGTGAATTCAGTAACTCATAGGATTACCAAATGGGACAAGGTCTTGCAACTGACTGCAGGATTTTTACCTTTGAGTTTTGCAAATCCTTTGACCTTTATAGTTATGAGTACACAGTCATAAAAAAAAGAGACTGTTCTGAATGGCTTTTCTTCACCAAGAATATTTGAAATGCACCTCTTTTTCTGTTTTGGTTTTGTTGTTGCTGTGTTTGTTTTGTTTTTAACTTATAATTTGCAGCTAACACAAGTAAGTTAAAATCAGCAGAATCAGACAATAAAAATAAGAGCTGCCATCTCTCACAAGATCAGACCTTTATAGGCAGCACTGTGACTTTCATTCAAAAGGTATAACAATTCAAGTATAATGAAATGCTTCAGCAGCATGATGGCATTTGCAGTTTCCAATCTGACAAAACTACTGTCCAGGACGTTCCAAGGTTTCAATATTACTGAAAGCACTTCACAATTCAAAATGCTTTCAAAAGCTTTCTGCAGAGACTTTGGATAGATGTGAAGCAGTGAACTGTTAAAGAACTGGGAAAAGAAATATGCAAAATCATTTGGCAGATAATTTTCTTCTCTGAGCGTACCTAAGGCTTTTTAAGAACAGCACAGGTATAAGTTGCTGCCTACTCATTCTTCCACCATGGAATTCTACTTCTGCAAACTGTATTACAGTATAGGGGAGGATGGCTTTCCCTTGGAAAAGTAAAAATTTTTGAGAAGCAACAAAATGTAATTGGTTTATAACACCCCAAATTTTGCAGTGTTAATTTACTGTATGTAGATGTAAAGTAGAAGATGCAAGTATAAATTAGGTAGGAAAATATAAGCAATACATTATAAAATTACACATAGCAATGGGGAACCTGTGAGTTCTGGTCACACTCACTCAAAATCATGGTCCGTTTCCAAATTAATGTCATTCTCTCTCTCCTTTTTTATTGTCAAAAATATTGAATTTCAGTTAAACATATTACTAAAATGTATTTCTAACCCTTTATATGTTGTTGAATAACATGAAATAAAGGCAAATTGAGCTACAATTAATGTAGGTGAATTTTCTTCTTCACAGTACCACTGTCATCTGATGGCTTTATCAGTAAATGCCCTGTGAGTAATCACACTTTTCTGGTATTAGCTAGAGGGTTTAAAAACCTGAAAAAACCTTTTGTTTCTGGAAGTTAAAAATTTAAAGTTCACTACTTCAAAATAGAATAGAATTAAAAGATACCAGCAGCTAATTCAGTATTGACTCTCAGGGAACAACAGAAAATTATTGATATTTCAGAGTGCAAAGAGCACAATGACTTGATCAAATGATCTTTTAAAAGTGATGGGCAATCCATAATGCTGTAAAGCAACAGGACAAAATTGTATAACAATTGGACCTTCAACATAAGATGAAAATCTGTTTTCAGCAAGGGTAGGCACTGCTTCCATCTATTTTTCTTGCACTTCAGAAGTATGTAGCAGAAGGATAAATGTGTTTCAAGACCAGCCATATAATACTCAAGGCTCATTTGAGCATTTAATTAGCTTTTTGAGTCAGTTTATAGGAGTCATATGAATGACAGATTTTTGGTGTTCCACAACAGTGGATTGTCAAAAGCTATTTCTTTTCACTTTAGAGCACCCTGCCTTTTTATTTCCTCAGTCAGATGAGCAGCTGATGACCCAGTGCTGGTAATCCAGAGACTGTTTGCCTGCCTTTCTGCTCACTGCACAGAACAGAAACCCCTGCAGATGTACAGAGCCTGTAATAAAGAATTGTAAAGCAGAGCCTTGCTGCTTTACAGTCAGTTTTTGGAAAACAGTACACTATAGTCTTGTAAACCACCATCAATTTATTTGCCATTCATGTCACATGCCACTGGTCAGCAGTTTCATTGGGAATGCAATGTTGTAAGTTTGCACATGCAGGGAGAAATCACTTGCTTGAGCACTTAGCATATCTGATTTGCACCGTAGGAGATGCATTGGCAGGTGGTACTGGTGAGACTAACTGTACAAAATCATTTTTTTCTATTAGCTAATTCAAGTATGCAACAACTGTACTTCACTAACAAGTCAAGCAGCACAGAGCAAGTACAAATTGATTTTTATGCTTCAAAACTTGGGTATTGTAAACAAAATACAAACATCGTTGAAGAATCAAATTTATACTGGAAATGAAATACATGAATCTGGAGTATGCATCATATTCTGTACCTATTCAGTATTAATAGAGGAGAGGAGACAGAAAAATGAAATGAGCTTATTTAGCTCTAGTGGTAGTACAAAATTTTAAGAGATGATGCAACTTCCTGGTCTTTTATACATAATACTAATTCAGATAAATACTTTTTTTTAAATCCCTAAAATAGTTTAAGCTACAGTGTTAGTCATTACTAATCTTATTAGCTAGAAACAATAGATTTGGTGACAGGATGAAGGGGAAATAATGTTTGAAGAATTTTTCATTATATTCTAGATGCACTCAGCTTCATAAGTTCCCCATTTTCCTTCTGCCTGATAAAAAGTGGTCTTTTTTTTCTGAGCTTAGGATTCATAAATGCTACATTTTTGAGTAGAGCCAATTGGCTTTCCCAGAAGAGATTTTTCAAAACACAGTCTCTTTATGGTCAGAATGTTTTAATAATTACAGTAATTTCACGATTATAAGCCGCACCATTTTGACTAAAGTTTTGGTTCCAACCCGGAAAGTGCGGCTTACACTCAGGAGCAGCCAATATAAGAACAAAGTTCAGAAATTTCCCAACCCAGAAGTGCAAACCGCGGTACCGAGCTGAGCTCGCGAATTGAGTACCTGCCAGTATAACCCGCAATTGCGCAATTGTTACAAATCGTTTTTCTGTTGTGCGGTGGGGGGAGGCAGGCTCCCGCCGGCATCACAGCTGGTGGGGAGGTGGGGGGGTCCATCCCACTGGCACCACGGGGGGAGGAGACCTTGAGAATTGAGCACCTGCCAGAAAAACCTGCGATCGCGTGATTGTTACAAAGTGGTTACTTCGCTGCGAATGAAAGTGCGGTTTATAATCTGGTGCGGTTTATATATGGACAAAGAACAAAACGTTGCCGATACCTTGTTCTTTATTACGATATTAAGAACTAAACATTATCCAAATGTAAAGAAGAAAGAGAAACTCTAGTTTGGTGTCTTAGACAGAAAAATTTGAATTTGATCATATGAAAAGAGTGTTTTTAAATTTATGGTAATTTACAGTCAAAAGCTGGGTATGAAATCACAGGAATTTATTTAATGAAGCCATTTGTAATAACAAAGCACTATTTTAAACTAAATACCCTAATAAAAGACCTGACGACTCTGGAATTTATTGTCCAGAGCATGGCCCCACCAAATTAATAGAATTACCAGAAATTATATTGGCTTTTGAATCACAGTGATTTTTTGTCTAAAGCTTTCAGATTACATTTGCAGTTCTTTTCCAGTTCAGACACATTTAACAAACTCCAGTGACTTTGCCAGAAATTTCTGACCTTAATATTGCTGAAGAGTACACTGAAGTTTAACACCATGAAAACATAACAAAAAAAAATCTTCTTCCAAATCCTAATTGATGTTGTGATGCAATTCTTATGAATCATTATATTCAATCCCTCTTACAGGCACAGAGATTTCAATAATATTGCAACTACATTTAATAGGAAGAGATTGAAGATGTGATGTCCCCTCCGAATTGCTACTAACATACTCTTTAACATTACTCGAGTAGTTTTCACAGTGACTGATTTTATACTGGAATGCAAAACACCCTTTGCCTTATTTCTGCTTTATTAGGAGCACTAAGAAAAATGTGTAGAGCACTGAAGTGGTACCACAGGTTTACATTTATTGCCACTGAGGGTAACACTAATTTAAATTTCTTTTTTAGATATCCTCAATATCAAATATTATCTAATCTGAGTTACCTTCAAAAAAGTGAACTTTACAGTTAACTGTAGTTTTGCTCCACAGGGATGATCTTTTCACTCCACAGGGATGGTCAAGTATTATTTTTTTCTGGCCAAGCAATGTCTCTGTTTGTTCCAGAAATATCACTGAAAAATATTTTTGTTTTGTCTCATTACCCACACAGTACAAGTGTGCAGTTCTGTGCTTAGTTCTCTACTGTCTTACTCGGGTGTCTTTTGGATAGGTCTTTTTACATCATTGCACTTGTATGGCTCTTCCTTCCCCTCTTAAATTCAAGTATGTGGCAAATTCAAGGCACATCCTTTCAGATATTCTTTTTGTGCATATAACTCTCAAAACACTTCACTGCACATGATTGGCTTTGGTATCAACGCCTTACTTTCTGACATTTTTTATATCCTATAAACCAGTTTTTGAATGATTCAGTAAATGTTTGATCTTCTGCGGTGTTAGATATGAAACTGTGGTATCAGATGAAGGGCTAATTGAAGTACAAGGGACTCTTCTGCTCAAAATGCTTCCTGTACTCTGGCTCAGCCCAGGAAAGGCTGTCTGTTTTCTGCTCAGCTAGTTCATAATTCCTCAAGTTGAACTAATGGCTGTATAATACCATGACTACATCAGAATTTCTCAAATATGTTTGATGAGAAGTTTGATGTGCTCTATTCCCTTCTGCAATCAAGCAAAAGCTAATAGCATCTATATTCTCTGTTCCAAAGATTTCCAAGTTAGAAAGATAAAATTTTTCAGGATCATTTACATTTGTGAAGTACACATTATTTTTCTTTAACTATACAATGCCCTTTGAAACAGTGGGCTGTTCCTAACCTCAAAGCATTTTGATGCATTGGAAGCTACTGTCATGACAAGTAGTTAGATATTAATGGTTGCGTGTTCTAGTTCAAAAAGTGTTTCAAAAAATAAATTCTCAAATTAACTCATAATCTACCAACCCCAAACTCATAATCTTATGGATGTAATTTTTACTTGGAGGTACTTCTGATCCATTATGACTGGCATTATAGCACTCATGCCAGAGATATTTCTACACTAGCAGTGCTTTGTCCATCATTAAAATAATTTCAATAGAGAATTTTCTCTTATGATATAACTACTATGAACTCAGTAAAGAGAGTCTTTTTTATAAGGGCATGTAGTGATAGCACAAAGTGGAATGGTTTTAAACTGAAACAGGCTACATTTGGATGGGATATCAGGAAAAAATTCCTTACTGTGACGCTAGTGAGGCACAGGAGCAGGTTACTGAGAGAAGTTGTGCATAGCCCCTCCTTGGAAGTGTTCAAGGCCAGGCTGGATGGGGCTTGGTCCACCTGGTCTACCTGGTCTAGTGGAAGGTGTCCCTGCCCATGGCAGAGGGGTTGGAAACAGGTGATCTGTAAAGTCCCTTTCAACCCAGACCTTTCTATGATTCTATGATTAAACTTTTTGTCTCAAAATTACCAAAGGGCACACCATTCCTGATATTGAATGTACTGATTAATAAAGTGATGTTGTTACCAAAACCAGCAAGAAAGTAGATTCTCTGACACTATAGTTTTAGTATTAGGGAACAGGCATTCTTATTATGGCACTGGATATATGGGGGGTAGCTGTACCTAATGAACATGTTGAGTACAGAAAAAGCTCCTGTTTGCATGGTATATTTTATACACACATTAATGGTTTCCCCACAAGAAACATAAATATGATAATAATTTCCCCCAAGTCTTTTATATATATTCCCTCTCATTGGTGCATGCAGTCTTCTGTCCTGGGGGTCTCTTTGGTGGTCTCTGGGGGTTGGCAACTCCACAGTCATGAGTGGCTGCCCAAGGATCTGGTGCTACTTTCCAAAGGAGGAGAAAAGTTGGCATAATTGGCCTGGTTTATTATTTTGTGAGTCCTTAGATCAATGAAGAGTTGTTTTTTATTCCTTTCCTTGGATACTGTTTATAGCCTAATGTTTTTGCAAAATAATAATTGTATTAGCCCTCCAGTATAAACAATTCTTCATTTGGCAGCAACATTAACAGAGCTCTATGACCTGGAGCGGCTACTCATGTTATTTAGTGGATGGAACAAAGCACTAGTGCTGTCTTACAGGTTCAGGGGTGCAGGGCTACCCGGGGCTATCTGGTTGCATGTCTAAAAACTGTTAGGATATTTTTAAGGAGAAGCATGGGAACAGATCATAAGGACTTGGCACAGATGATAATATATTACTTAGTTACTTCTTTGTAGATCTCATCTTTGCAGTTAGCGCCAGGTCAGAAGCAATTTCTGCCTCTAGATTTTCATTGCACAGTCTTCTCTATGTAGGTTAATGTCCATAATTTTGCCCAAGTTGCCTGCAAGGGCAACTTTGAAAGAAAACTGCTTAGTTCTCCAAAGTGTTATGATGTTTTCTTTATCTCTTTTGAGTGAAAAATTCTTATGGTAGCAGCTGGTGAGCAAGAATTTTGATCCTTGCTACACCCTTAAAAACATAACTGCAAGACATACTTATATCCTGGAAAACAAAATAAATATCTAGGAAGGATGTTTATAATACCCAGTTCAACATTCTTTAAAGTCAACAAAAGATTTTATGCTGAGCTCTATTGCTCGAGGATAAAGTAAGAATGATAACTAAATACAGGAGTAGATCTAAAAGAGGACTGAAAAGTACTATTGTGTTCCTCTAACATGTCTTTAAAAAAATAATGAAATCGAAGAGAGGTAGTAGTATAACCAATTTAAATGTTCTGTTATTAAATATGTTTAGTATAACAGAGTAAGTTTTCATAATTTAACACTCTATTTGTCAGACAGCAATAGAGGTACAAAAATGGTGAAACCCAGAGCCAGTTACTCTTTATCTGTTATGCAAATTCAATACATAAGGACAGTCAGTTCTGGAAACATTACAGCTGTTTTTATAAAAGCACTTTTGTTACAGTTTCACCTACTACTTATCTCACTATTTTATATGTATTCTTAAAAAACTCTGAAGTTATTAATCACTTCTGTTCTTCAATATAAAAAGAAGCCTACAAACTTCAAGTAGAGCAGAACAATTACTCATTTCATCACTAAATTTTAGAAAATGATGTATCACAAAGAGATTTGCATAAGTTATCTTTGTAAGAAGAATAATTTTTAAGATTCAAAACTAATACAAATTAAACTTTACAGATAATTTTTCAAAGAAAGTTTGGAATTTAGTTTGCCAGTCTGTTGTTTGTTCAGTCTGCTCAGTATTTTGTGCTGCTTCTCAATGTAGAAAATAACTCCAACAGTGTACTGTTGTTTGAAATTATGTCTGCTTTGGGTAACAAATGCTGCAAATGAAAAAAATGTCTTTATTAGAATGAAAAGATGCCTTGATTTCAAGATTTCATCTATTTATCCTAGATTTTCCCCTTGATCTTTAGTTTTCTTTATTGATTTTTTTCCTGGTACCCATCCTCTATTTCACTTTTTCTTTTTTTTTTTTCATGGTCATTGCGCTTAATCTTCTTTTTTTTTGTATAACACATATGGCCTGTGCTTCATGTTTAATAGAGAATTTTGAAACTATTCATAACTTACTAGACAGAGGAGACAAACTCTATTGCAAAATATGATTTCTCCACAGTTTAAACAAAAACTTATCATTCAGGCACTAGGAAAGAAACTGTGAAAGGACTGAGCTGAGTGAATAAGTAATATTTTTGCAGCTGTGCCAATTTATTGTAGCTAAATATTAAATCCAAACCTAATCTGTATTGAACCTTGGTTTATATCATCATCTAGTTTAATTCCTCAGAAGTAAGCAAGTATTGTCATGTTCAATTAGAAAACATATCACAAGCTTTTTTTACAGGTACTCACCTTTCTTCTAGAGAGTTGATATTAGGCAGTGGATTAAGCATTTACAATTTTAGCTATTTTCAATATCTTTAGTCATAACCTTGGTATATCTCTGTACCAGAGATTACTTCTAGTACTAGTCCAGCACTGTGATGCAGACAGACTAGCAGCAGACCTAGATCCAAAACAAAACCTTAGTGATTCTTAAACCTGGTTGGGAGGTGGCATATACTAGCCCATCCCTCAGGAGCCTTTGACTGCCATATTCCCCCTAAGAAATTAGTTGCTATTATTCAAAAATGCCTGTGAGCATCCTGTTCTTGGCAACCTGCAATAGGTCAAGAAGTAAATAATAGAAAAAAATTAACCTATTTCTTCTATTGGGGTATAAATCTTTTGTAGTGATTTAACAGTGAAGAGACTTGGTATTTTCTGGGGAGGTGATAATCATGTTTTGCTGAAGTACCATCATCCAGCTTGCACACAACACTTACAGAAAAATCCAAGAGGAGCAGAACACTCAGGTCCACAGGGGTTGCAGTGCTCACTCTTTAAAAGACCTAAAAACTACATTACTGCCAATACATTGATACTTCCAAAGTGTCCAGTAGACTTATCCTCTATAAATTCTGGTTAGCTACTTGGCCAAGATTTTAACTTAAAAGTGTTGCGTTGTCCCTCGGGTATCTCTGTCCAAGGGTATTTGTGACAACTGTTACAGATTTTTGCCAGGAAAGCATGCAAAGGAATTTGGCAGGGTGCTCACACAGAAACTAAATTTCTCTTTCCTTTGTGTGCAGTGTGTTACTGGCTGAAAACGCAGCAGTTACTTTTCAGTGTCTATACCTATTTTCGTAGAAGCTTTTCACTACTGCATTAAAAAAAATAAAATAAAAAGCACCCTATTAGAGATTTTCAAGTGGGTAAGAACATTGCTAAGTGTCTGCTTGTTTAAAGAAAAGCTATATTCATTACTGCAGTAATACAAATGTACTCATTTATCTAGATTAACAGGAAGGAGTTTAGCAAGACTAAGACATTAAAACAGTTTTTAAAAAACTGGCAAAACAAATAGGAATTTTTTTTTAATATGAAATTTCTGTTCACTAAAGATTTTCCAAGTCTTGCAGAAGCTTTGAATTGCATTAAAAAATTCTAACTGGATAGAACATATTGTTTGTCTTCAAGAACTGTGACAGGTGCGGAGACATAATGGCAATTAAACAAGAAAGACCATTCAAGGAGTACATCTAAGGGCAACATAAAAAATAAAAGTAGATATCAGAAATCACCTTCTCATAGTAAAATTCTTCCTTCATGAAAATATAGAAATTCATGCCCTGTCAGTGTAAGGGGCATAGAAGATACTAGTGCACTGCATTAAAACAGTTGAAAAGGCACCCTATAAATATTTGCCAAAGTATTTATGAGGAAGTAACCAATTAACAGTTTATGTAGAACCTATGAGGTGAGTGAAAAGTTATTTTTCGTCTCTTGGCTTTGCTGTAATTAATGTTTTCATTAACTATTTTGTCATAAAAGTATGAGCTTGCTGATTACATCTGATAAAATTGCTAGGAGGCCTCATCACTGTGACAGGCAATGGATTGTCATACAGAAACAACTTGATAACTAGAAAAAAGGAAGTGAAATTGGACACACTCATGCTTCTGATATTAAGTAATTGGAGTGTGACATGCAAAGTAAAAGGAAAGGCACTAATGGATCCACGTTTTCATTGCACAGAATCTGCATGATAGGTAATGTCACCATGAAAGCCGAAAGTATAAACCCCTTGTTACACCAGGAATTTGTTTCTCTGCAAAATCAGGTTGCACATAGAAGGGGGAGAAATTAAATTAAATAGACACAAGTATAGAGAAAGGCAACTAAATTAGACAGATTCCCTAATGGACCTCTGCAGATCAGAAGACTCTCTTGCCTAACTAGTGAGTTTAAAACCAAATGAAAGAAAATGTATACTTCAACTGGAAAACACTGGAACCAGACCAATATAATCAAGACAGCCATGGATACATTCAAACTGAAAATTAGAAAATGGGTTCCAGCTGGCAGTAGAGAGAAATCCAGGCCTAACTAATTTCTGGAATATTTTAGGCTGTAGTCAGAAATGAACAAACATTAAAAAAAAAAAAATAAAATCAGGATTTCTCTTCTAGTACTATGTTAAAGTATTCCTTCAGCCTTTTAATATCAGCCTTTTAACCTCAGGTAAGGGCAAAAATTGCAACAAAATTATAGCTGCTGTGAGGGCACCTTTTCCATAACCATTTGAGTGAAACCCTGGAGGTAGTATGACAAAAGTCCTTCCATTGCTGGTTTACGAGCAAGAACATGGATGTTTATGGTCTTTTTGTATGCAGCAACTTTGGCCTTTATAGATAATAGAATGCCAAATTTTCTCTAGTAATAATTTTAAAAAAAGTAAAGAGAGAGCTCATATCTGGAAGTCACATGCACTTTGCATAGCAGTCTGTCAGTCATACATTTGAATATGCACATCTGTATGCTGAACAGTTATAAACTACCTTCTAGCAGTGTTTCAGCAGAAATTTCAGAAAAAAAAAAAAAAAAAAAAAGAGTAAAAAGCCCCACCTCTACCAGCAATTTCTTAAAAAAACCTGGCAGCAATATTTACATTTTTAACTTCTGTCTGAATCTTATTTACCAAACTGATTTATGATTCTAGAAACTGTCTACAATCAATATTAATGCAGAACAAGTTAACTAAATACCATTTTGTAAAAGTAGCTTTCTTTTATCAAGTATTATCAGAAGACTACTTGCCTTAAAGTTCAGAACAATAAGATATACCTTGCTTTTCCCTTAAACTACAACTTACCCTGTAGTGCAGGAAAAAAATTTAGTTCAGCAAGATCATTCTTCCTTCTGTTTCTAAAGGGGAAGCATGCACAGCAATCACACAGTGCCTCAATGAATACACTTCAAACATTCTGAGCAGGATGGTAGGCTAAACTTGAAATATTTGGATGGGAACATGACTCAGGCATTCCTGAATTGCTAAATTTTCTATTTATCAGAATGTTGACTGAAATACTGGTGTCAATGTTGTATATTTATATGAACTGGGTTTTATGAAGAAATAATGTTACATGATACTGTAAAAATTTATCTGATCTACCGAATAATGAAGACAAAAAATCCTAAACTTCATTACTCAGAGTCTAACTAATTACAATGTTTTAACGACAATCAGCTTCACTTTTGCTTCTTTTTCCACAAGAAAATCATGGAATCATTTAATTGGAAGATGATCTATGGAGAAGTTTTAATTTATATGAATATTCTTATCATGTGATGTAGTTTTCTAGGCCTGTATCATTGGCCAGAGTTTCTAATGGAAATCTATGCAACTGCAAGCAAAACTTTAGTATGTTTAACAGTCTACTCTGTATGGAAATTACTCAGAAAGAACATGCATTAAGGGAATGTGAAGAATGAAAAGTGAAAACGCCTCTGAACTGCCTTAAATCATCATCTGAGATTTATGCAGTACAACAAAGAATTGAATTATATTCTTGCACATATTGCCAGAGCATTAATGTGTGTTGATTAATGCCAAGATTTTTGAGAAAGGGAAAAGGATTTCACTAAGAAGAAGGTTTTTCTACTTTATACAGTGGATCTTACATGAGATTTCAAAATGGCTTATAAGGAAAAATGAGCATTATTATTTCCTATTTCACACCTATAAACTATTTAAAAAAAGGAAGTTTCTTGCCTAATTTCATCCCATCAGAATTGCTCCATAATTTTCAGTGCCAGATTGAATTTTACACTGCAGTGATATGCCATATCTATGTAATTATTATTTTTTTTTTTTTTAAGGAATGCTTTTAAGAAGAAAATGTAACAATAATTTTTGTGGGTAAGAAGACCATCTCAGAGAACCAAGTCTTATCCCTCATGAGTATGGGGTATGTATGCTGGCAATTCACTCAGCAAGATGGTGCCCCGTATTCTACAATTTAGGTATTCATAGAATGACTTCCACAGCTAATTTCAAGAAGATGGACATTCACCTGTATAAGGACTTGCTGGCAGTCTTTAATTTGTAAATTTGCAGTTGTTTCAGTACCAGTGTTGTAAGATTTGTCTGTCTTTTGTCAGGCACTCTCAATTTTAAGATACATAGGAGTCCCTGGGATGAAGCAAAATGCAGACTCTTCAGAAACAGCAAGGCCAATAAATACATACATACACAGATAAACAAACAAACAAACAAACAAATTAATTAATTAATAAGCAAGCCATTCTTCTTTATTAGATACTCATCTACACTTACTTGCAAAGCAATTCCCTTCAAATTTTGCCTCCACCTTTTATTGTTTCAACTGCTTAACACCATAGGACACAGGTATTTGCTTAGAATTAGTTCTGTGAAGAAGTTCCAGAGGGGGATGAGCAAAATGATTTGCCCACAACAGCCAGCCTTTGAAGGAAGCTGACCCTTGATTCCCATGCATGCCTTAATCACCACTCATGCATACGGTCTTCTTATTCCAGTACCTTGCTTATGGCACTGATATGTACTTTCTTTCTTTTAAAACAGCTCTCCTGATTCAACTTCTACTACAAAAGACAACATTCCTGGCATTCCCCAATGCCTTTGCAAGATGAATAACAGGAATCGGCCGGTTGTTCCTGCATGACCAGGTGCCTCTTTCCTGCAATATTCATAACGCTAAGAAGGCTTTCCTTGGCCCTAGGGGATTATGTTTGATGCACAGGTGCAAATCTTGGTTCCCAATTCTAAAATCAGACTACAGAAGACAGCAGTTAAGAGAAATAAGAGCTTTTTAAAAGCAATACTAAAAAATAACCCCCAGCCATACTGGTCTCACAGTCTCCTGCTCCTTTTCAGTATCAATAATTTTTAGCTGAAGTTGACATCTATGTTCCAAACACCCACAAGAATCTTTTTGCTATGAAAATCATATTAATGTTTCTATCAGTTAACATTGTGCATCTCTTCATAAAAACAGCAGTAAATACTGCTTGTCACAAAGGAGCATTTGAATTGTCAACATCAGTGAAAAATCAGAGGAAAGTTACTGCAGAAGTCTATGCATGAAAATTAAGCTGGGTTACTTTTAAAGTCCTACTCAAAGTATTTTTCCATTTTAAACATTCTTCTACAATAAAAAGGGTGGAAATGGTACAGCAAAATCTGCTCTATCTTTATTTATTTATTATTTGTTTATTTACAAACTGTTGTGACAAACACAATTCCTTTTCTTTAAAGGAATAATTTAACTTCATATAATGTTTTGCATATATTTGTCTAAACTACTACTCTGAAATTCATATGTTTCTTTCTTGAGAATATCTTTTGCCTAATTGAGAAGAGAAAATGCAGAAATAAATTCTGGTTGTTGATAAGGGTAAGGAATATTCTGGAGTGAAATCTAATCTATCAGTATTTAAAAACATAAAATCAGAGTTTTGGTTGTTGAGATTTTTTTAAAATTCCTTTTCAGCCCCTGAAAATGCAAATGCAACAATCACTTTAAAGCAAAATCATATTATAATAATCAAGGCCACTAAATCATCAATTATTATTCAGGTTAAATCTATTCATTTACAAGTTTAAACATATATTTTATGATATACATCTTCTAAAAGTTACAAATGCATTTTTACAAATCCAAACAGATATGAAATTTCTCATTACCATATCAGAATTGCTCATTAAAAAAAAAAAAAAACAACGAACCCAAAACAAACAAAACAAACAAAAAAAACCCCACAAAAAAGGTAACCCCTCCCCCAAAAAACCCCCCCAAAAAACAAAAACCAAAAAACCCCAACCAAAACCAAACATTTTTATAATGTTTCTGCAAGGTTACACAAAATATCCTCCATCATATGAAAGGAAATTCCAAATTCTCAAATGGTAAAGAGGTGATCAGAATAAAATTTATTGGAACAGCACTTCTGCAGCATTCATTTTGTAGGCCTTTCTTCACTTAAAACACAAGCACTTCACATAACATTTTGTTTACAGCCACTTTTAGTCCTCCAGTTTGCTTCCAGACTTTTACAAGGAATTGTCTTTCTTTCTCATTTAAAACCTAGCAGCACAAACAGCTCTGCTGAAAGGACTGATCTCAGGATACAACCAGCTCATCCTGCATATGATGAGTTAGGACATGGAAAGTAGAAGAACGGTGAATAGAAAATGCACCAAATGCTAGTGAGCATAATTTTCTACCATCAAATACCAAACCAGAAACATTACCAAGAGGATGACTTCTCATAAATTTCTGGCTATTTCTTTAAAGTTAAAGAGAATTAGTTCTGTCTGAATGCAAAAGCCCTTGAAAAAAAATCTGGCAATTAAAATAATTCAAGAATGTGGATTTTTGCTCACTTTCTTCTTCACGTATATTTAGATCTCAGGAGCAAAATTTATGGCAGACTTAGAAAAATAAGTATTAGTTCAAGAGTTTTGGGAAACAAAGACAAGGAATAAAACCTAGGTCTTCTAAAGGCAAGTTCCAGAAATCCCCAACTAAACACACTCTTTCTTACACTGTAAGTTACTAGTTATGTTTCCTGAGATTTTGAACATCCAATCTTCATTCACTTCAGTCTATCACAAAAAGTTTTGTACAGACATAAATGTGACCCCCTCATTGTGAAGGGCACAGTCAAGTGTTTCTAATATCTTCTGTCAATAATCTGCTTGAGGTAACAGGGAGCATTCACCACATCTATCACAGTATCAAAATAATTAAACATTGAATTAATTTTAGCAGTCTAAAGTATTATAACCATATATAAGTGAAAATCTCAAAGAGTTAAAACAAAAAATGACATGTAAAAATATATTCAGACCCTGTGCTACCTCTGGTGTACCTCCTAGGAAACATATCTCCTAAAGTGGGATATAATTGAGACCCTTATATGTTTAAATATTTTCCCCTTCCACATAAGATTTACAGCCTTGAGAAGAGGTCTCTAAGAAGATCCAAAGACACACTCCCCTCCCTATGCAGAGCTGGGGTCTGGAGAGTGCATTGCACACTGTAATGAACGGAACCCATGTAAGGGAGATGTTGGTTCTGAGATCTTTTATATTATTTTATTATATTATTTTCTATTTCCCACAATAGAGACATTTCAGAAGTGCAAAGGGAGAGAAGGAGGGAGTGGCCAGCAAGCAGTGAACATGTAGAACAGATGAAACCCCAGGGCCTTATGATTAGAGCAGGAAAATATTTGCTTGGAGATATGGACGAGACTGCAGTTTGAGGAAGCTGGAAAGTCTTGGCTACTCAGGGTAAACTCGAAACAAAAAAAATCTATCCCACAAGAACAGAGGTAGGGAAATTTTCATTTATAAAAAATTTATTTCTTAGGTACTTCTAGTCATTCATTTTGAGTTCGGTTTCTAAAAAGTTGCCTATTTGTGTTTGAGTTTGAAAACAAAAAAAAAAAACAAAAAACAAAAAACAAAAAACAAAACAAAACAACAACAAAAAAAAACCCCCAAAAAAACCACCCAAAAACAACAATCCAAGCATCTGCAAAAACCCATAAAAAAACCCCAAGCACACACTCAAAAAGAAAACTGGCTTTTTTACTTTAAAATTTTTGCAGGCTTTTGAGGGTACCAGCTTTACAAAATTACCTTGGCAGACCAAACTGAAAGTTTGGGCCATCCTGTAAGAGCTTTGCTATAAGACTGGTGAATTGCTTCCTTTCCCTGAAAATATCTTCCATCTTGAAAAATGCCCTTCCATTCCTGGGAGCTGCCCAGCTCCATCCATCCACTTCTGGCCATCAGGTTTGTAGAGAAACAGACTATGGAACAGATAAGGAGCAAGAAGAAACATGATCCTTAGCATGCTTTCAGAACTTCTCTCAGGGCTGCAAAATACTGAAACCAGCATTCCATTCCATAAATCTACCATTCACTTTAATAAGTAGGTATTTATAACTTTTGGCTAGGGAGGGAGATGCATTTCCAGGAGCAGCAAACAGATGTAACGTGTTTGTAATTTCCTTTGGACTAAAAATGTGTGGTAACAGAGTAACTTTTTTCCTCCAATGGGTTGCTAGTAGCGACTAGTCACTTTCTGAAGGGCAATGTTCAGCAGTAATTAAAAGGGGATTGTATATTTTTTTTCAGATTGCAGAGGAAACAAAGGATTAAAAATGTTAACTTAAAAACTAGTTAGACCAAAAGTTAAGCAAACACTAGTAAATTTAGTATTTGCAGCTGTCTGATCATTCAGAATATGAACTTTTTGATGTCTGTGGTAGAAGTTTAGTCCTTGCCCCTGAAATTCTCTTGGTGTTGCTCAAGGACCAAATGGATACAATTTACTGTATTCATCCATGGAGTTCTGTTGGGCTGTGCTGAGATTTAGCCTTTCTCAGTATTGCTGCTTACAGCAGAAAAACCCCCACCCATCTTTCTCATATTTCTCTCTCTGCAGTCCTGTGATAGGAATACTGCTGTAGTTTTGTGTGCTTTCTCTCTTTCTTGATCTCTCTTGAGAAGAGCAGTGAAGAAGGAACAGATGTTAGCTTACACAGTGCCTGTAAAACTATTTCAATATGCCAGGAATCCTGTTCATGGAGAATTCTATTTTAGCCAGCGTAGTACCAAAAGACCTAAGCAGAATCCATGTCCAAGC
The DNA here is from genome assembly GCA_013186435.1 of Turdus rufiventris. NCBI lineage: Eukaryota > Metazoa > Chordata > Aves > Passeriformes > Turdidae > Turdus > Turdus rufiventris. The sequence continues at coordinate 12,613,381 of PYHW01010717.1, read as the reverse complement.
AGAAATAGCATCATTAATTTGACATGTGAAAATTTATACTTAAAATCTATGAATACTGTTATCTTGGCTGAACGAAGAAATAAAGTTCTCATCAAGTGAGAGCAGCAGTTTTGCGAGGAGCATCTAGCTCAGAATTCTTATATTTAGATAAGAAGTGTCAGAAGACCAGAGAGCTGGTCAGAGACTGGAACACCTCTCCTGTGAAGACAGGGTGAGAGAGTTGGGGGTTATTCAGCCTGGAGAAGAGAAGGCTCCAGAGAGCCCTTAGAACACCTTCCAGTGCCTTGTCGGCGCCCACCAGAAGGCTGGAGAGGGACATTTCACAAGGGCAAGTAGTGATAGAATAAGAGGATATGGCCTTGAGTTGAAGGAGAGTAGGTTTAGACAGATATCAGGAAGAAATTCTTTATACTGAGATTGGTGAGGGACTGAAAGGCCTTGTGCACAGAAGATGGGGATGCTCTCTCCCTGTGAGTATTTAAGGCCAGGCTGGATGGGGCTCTGAGCAATGTGGTCTAGTGAAACATGCTTCTGCCCGTGGCAGAACGTTTGGAGCTAGATGATATTTAATGTCCCTTCTAATCCAAGACATTCTTTGGTTCTATGATTCTATGACATGATTACCCTGGGACCAGTAAATAGCAGCCACAGAGAGGGAACTGACCATTGCATTTGAGCAGGTCATGGGATGACCATGGAGGTATCTTGGGGACTATTGCTTTCCAAGACTCAATATTCACAGGGTTCCTCTAGGCTAACAAACCCCTTGTCCCACTATCTCAACATGTACATGCAATAAATCAGGGTTTGCTCTGAATAATTTTGCAGAAACACTAAATGTTTCTTGACAAAGAAAAAAGCACCTCTACATCCTGCCAAATTGCATAGGTGGCCTTGATCAGTCACTGCAACCATATAAAATTTGCCATTATATAAAAGTTAGAAATGTATTACAGAAAGATTAATTAAATACCTGGTATCAATGCATAACCATTTTGGGAAAAGTGCTGGAACCAATCATCAGTCTGTAAATAAATTTTAACATTAATCTCTTGAAATGAGCATATATCTAAGAGATTCTGCACATACTGGCTCTACATATACAAAAGAACAAGCTAAATACCTTTTTATTTTACTGAAAATTACATATTTTCCTCACAAACACCTTAATGAAGTTTGTCTTCTTTGGAAGCTATGGTAACTGAGGTTGCTTTACTTCCCTAGAGTTACAATTTTGAATCTTAAACTCAAAGAGAACTGAGAGTGTGCAGCCCATTGTTATTGCAAAACACAGCTTTGCCAAGACTGTTCACACTGTATTCCTTGTGAACCAGCTGCTAACAAGCTGCAGTTAGCACCATGTACTCTCTCTTGAAGGCTCAAAAATAATGGCAAACAAATGAGTGTTTGGCAGATACACAGGCTTGCAATTTGTGGCCAACAGAGCATTCACATCTGTATCTAATTACAGGATGGGATAGACAAATTCTCACTTTTATTAGTGTATGATTAGCAGGACCTAGCACACTTGCTCCAGCATTGCTTGTATTAAATATAAAGCCAAAGAATCAAAGATAAATGTATCATATTCTTCCTAATACATTCTTTATGTAGCTATCACTGCTGCCAGTTGCTTGTGAGGATGTGTGGGAAATGAAGGAAAGACTGAGAGAGGTTTTTCCCTTGTAATGTAATTAATTGAAAGAGCAAACACACGAGATTGATTATTTCAGCAAATTGATTTCTTATTTTGTCACCTAAGCCAGAGGCACTTGACTGGATGCAATTTTTGTTTGGTTTTGTTGGATGTGGTTTTGTTTTCTCCATCCTTCATTTGGACACATGATTCAAAACAATGTAATTTGCATCCAAGAAGGGAAAAATTTAGAAGGCAAAATATGGAATCAATACCCTATTAACAGGATTTACAGATGCAGGAAATTAATTTAGTGGCTGTTCATAAGAACAAGCTTATTGGAGCAATTCATACTAGATTTCTTTGTAATATCTTACTGTGAATCCATTTTCACAAAAGCATAGTTCTTTTACCAAAATAATTTGTGTTTTAGAAACCTTATTCAAGTAACATTTAAAGGTATTTTAAGTTTAAATTTTAAGTTTACAATGCTTTTCAAGAAATAAAAAGAAGCTATCCTTAACAAACAAGATTTTCAAAAACACATGTGTACACTAAGCTGAATGAGATGTGCACTTTGATATTTTTCCATGTTTCCCTGAGGTCAAGTGAAATGTGATGTTTTAAAGAAAACATATTTAATACTGAAAAAAAGCTGCTTGTGTTACCTTGTCTGAATTACTGTCAGTTGTTCTCTTAACACAAGTCAAACGAGCCCATTCCTTGCAAGGTTAAACTGCTCAGCCTTCCCCTTTCAGGGCGTTCACACATGAGATGTCCTCGATACTCTTGGCAGAGATACCCTATATCCATGTGTCAACTCGCTGGGATGAGAAAGCTGGGCTTCACGATCTCAAAGCTCTTTTTCAGCTGAACTATACATTACCTGCATTTTACACCCTTTGCCTGTCTTCCCTTTCTGCACCTCATCCTGTTGTCCTCATCCTGGTTCAGGTTTATTTGTTGTTATTTTGTTGCAGGTTTTTTCCTAGTCTGTCCTGCTAACTGTTCTCTGTTGGAACCCTGAAGTCTGGGAGTTTTGAGCTTTCTGTTCTTTCTGACACTGGACCCCAGGAGAACACTGCTTTCAACGTGAGGCCTTGGAGAAAGCTTCCAAATTTGAGTGATAGAGTTAGAGTCATGGGTATGTAGTTGGAATAGAAGTGTGTGATTTCACATGGTGAAGGGTTTTGAATTTGGGTTTTTTAGAATATAGTAACAGGTATGGGACAAGATGGAAGTTTTTGTCTGTTGTCTCTTTCTGTACTCTTCCTTCTTCTTCATTAATTCAGGTAGTAGTTTTTTGTTGGATGGTTAGTGCTGCACTGTGGGTCACAGATATTTGGATATGAGGTCAAAAGTATAAATAATACAGGTGTTAGTTCTTTATTGAACTGTTTATCTTTAAGAGACCTTGTAGCTAGCTAGATTCTCCTCCATTTTGCTCTCTTTTAGCTGGTAACTAGAACTATTGCAGAACTCTCTGTACTTTAGATAAGATTTAATAAACAACCAAGTCTGAACACAAGAAATTCAAGAAATTAGTCTTCTTCATGTTTTTAATCCTGATTCTGAGTGAAGACAGAAGAAAATGAAGACAAACCACTAATTAGGTGGTGTAGTTAACCAATTTACAGTTCTCCTTCCTCCTTTTAAGGCAGATTATTATTTCTCCTTTTTCCTGCCTTTGTCAATTCCTTGAACTATTTCTTTGGGGCAACTGAGCTACCATAGGGAAGACGCAGCTACCCTTCTGAATTCTGCTAAGCAAATGCCCCACAGGTTCACAGGCAAGAGTCTGATGCTAGTATGCCATTACTGCAGCATGCTTTATTTGTTGTCAAGGGAAAATAATTTTATGGAAATCAAGGAAAGACATTTTTAAAATGGCAAGTAGCAACAATAACCCCCTGCTATGTTACAGGCTAGGGACGGTGTGGGTGGACAGTGCCCAGGCAGAAAGGGATGTGGGGGTTCTGATCGACAGCCAGCTGAACACGAGCCGGCAGTGTGCCCTGGTGGCCAAGAAGGCCAATGGCCCCTGGCCTGCATCAGGAATAGTGTGGCCAGCAGGAGCAGGGAGGTCATTCTTCCTCTGTACTCAGCACTGGTGAGGCCACACCTTGAGTGCTGTGTCCAGTTCTGGCCCCTCAGTTTAGGAAGGACGTTGAGATGATTGAGCGCATCCAGAGGAGGCAACAAGGCTGGTGAGGAGCTGGGAACACAAACCCTGTGAGGAACGGCTGAGGGAGCTGGGATTGTTCAGCCTGGAGAAAAGGAGACTCAGGGGTGACCTTATCATTCTCTACAGCTCCCTGAAAGGTGTTTGTGGTCAGGTGGGAGTCGGTCTCTTTCACCAGGCAGCAGCTGACAGAAAAGAGGACAGTCTTAAACTGTGCCAGGGGAGATACAGGTTGGATATTAGGAAAAAGTTTTTCACAGAAAGAGTGATAAAGAACTGGAATGGTGTGCCCAGGGAGGTGGTAGAATCACCATTCCTGGATGTGTTTTAAAAAAGACTGGTTGTGGCACTAGGTGCCATGGTCTACTTTGAGGTGTAAGAGCATGGGATGGACTTGATGATCTTGAAGATCTCTTCCAACCTAGATTCTGTGAATTCTGTGAACTTATTGTGTTATTTAAACCTGATATAGAGCCTCCTGCTTCACACAGCTAAGTGGCTCTTCAAATACGAGCTTTACAGAATTGTAAGAACATATCAGTTTTCCTTTCCGTATACCTGGGGAATGTGTGCAGGTGTGTGGGTGCTGGCTCTGGGAGCTTGAGGCTCCCGGTCCGGCCCCAGATGGTGCCCGCAGCTGCAGCGGCCCCAGCGCAGGGCCTGGCCGAGCCCCTCAGCCCCGGGTAAGGCCTGGGCAAGGGAGGGCAAAACGTTGCCCGGAAGGCAGGGCTGAGCCAGGGAACCGAGCGAGAAACAGCCCTGGAGCCCCGAGGGGACAGCGGGAGCAGGGACGGGGCAGGAGAGACCCAGCAGGGATGGGCCTGGGGCCAGGAGAGACCCCGGCGGGACATGGCTTTCCTGCGGTCCATGGACGGACTTTCATTCTGCACTTACGCTGCTATCCTTGGAGAGCTTAGCACCTCCAAGTGCCACCATCATCAATAAAGTCCTATAGTTTTAGCTTTGTCAAAGTGGGGTGACAGCATTCCTTCCCTATCCCACTTCACATCGGACATAATTAACATGTCATAAAATTATGTGAAACTAAATCAACGTTTGGCAGGAAACATGCAGATATTACTGTGTAACAGGTGTTAAGAGCAATCTTCCTGCGCTTTCTAATCCCCATGTCATGTATCAAATTCCCCATTCATTACTGTCCACGATGATAAAGGGAATTAGTGTTCCCTGATTAGTTTTGAGCTGTGAAGATGAGTGCTTCATTTTGCCTTAAAGCTGGATAATTCATTAGTCACACTGTTGAAAGTTCCAAGTCTATTATATCCCATAAGATATTTTCCCAGAGAAATTTCTATTCTCCTAGTATGCAATGCTTGTAGTCAAAATGATTAATATTCTCTAGTGTATAGCATGTTGAGTTTATTTGTTTCTTTATTTGTTTGCTTTGTAAATGTCCCATTTTCAGCTGGAATGGAGTTAATTTTCTCCTCAGTAGTTGGTACAATGTTGTGTTCTGTATTTAGGAGGATAATAATGCTGATAAAACACTAATATTTTAGTTGATGTTGAACAGTGTTTACCCCCAATCAGAGACTTTTTGTTTTCCCATGCTCTTCCAGTGAACAGGTGCACAAGAAGCCATGAGGGAGCAACTGACCCAAAATGGCCAAAAGGATATTCCACACCATAGTACATCATACACAATATATAAATTGGGGAGAATTGTCCAGGAGAGGTGGATCACTCCTCAACATCACAGTCAGGGGATGATGAACACTGACATTCTGCATCATTCATTTCTCTTGGGTTTTGCTCCTATCTCTCATATGCTTTTCTCACTTGCTGTTGTTGTTATGATTGTTATTATATTATTGTCATATTTTTGTTTATTTCAAATATTAAACTCTTGGATTTTACCTTTTCCTGATTCTCTTTCCCATCCCAAGTGGATGAGTTTGAGAGGGAGCGAGCAGCTGAATGGTCTTTAGTTGCTGGTTGTGTTTAAAATGCAATAGTAAGGCATTTTTTAATAAAAAGCTTACAGATTTTGCATTTTTTTTTTAATGATAAACATTTCTTCTAAGAGTTTTTTAACCTACATTCATGAAGTAAATATTGAGGTAAAGTTCTCAAACACCATACAGGGTCAAACTGTAACCACTAGATATCTCAGATAGGAAATAGGTAGAACTAGTCTCAGGTTTCAATTCTAATTTTTCAATTTTTATTCTAAGTTGTCTACCTTATTTATCTTAATTCCTTGGAGACAACTCAGACATTAAGGATCACTTTATATTCTAGAATATATATGTAATGATTCTCATGTGTTCACCTAACTATAAAAACATAAGCAAACTCCCTTATTTGTAGTTTAAATTGATTCTTAATGAAAACAATGTCAGATTCCTAGGTAAATTCATCCTGATAGATCCAGAGCGACTTGCTTTTTGGATTTAAAGAACTGCAATACCATTACTTGCTCTGTAATGTAGTATAAACCACAGAAATAATTAATTTAATGAAGGTACATTCTTCTTATTATAAATATTATTACTGGCATTGTAGTCATTATAAGACATAAAAATAAAGATGACTCTGCTCTGTTGGCATGTTTGATTGGAACAACTCCACATTTGCTATCCCTGCATGGCTCCTCTGCATGGTACCACAGGAGAGGATGGGACTAGGACAGGAGATCCAACCTTCCTCAGCCTGAGACACGTGCCGGAAATTACAAGAAGAAAAGCCATCACTTGTATATAACATGACTAAACTGCAGCACAATTCATCCCAAGAAGGTGGCTATTAGGAACACAGTATCTAGAAATAAAAAGCAAAACCATGGAGCTCAAAGGCCAAAGAACTTCTGGCCTAAAGGTTTCCCTGATTCTACTAAAAGTCTCATACACATACAGAGTACCTGCTGCAGGAATCAAGATATGCAGGGAAATTGACTGAGATATGTCAGAATAAAATTGATATTTATGACTTAGGATATCTCTGAGCCACAAATTTTGGAGTCTGGGAGAGGGTTTTTAAGAAAAATCATTAAATTTTCCATATTCCTCCTTAAGCATCTGCTGGTGACAACTGCTGCTGATCACATAGAACATTGGTCTCAACTGATGTCACCATTCTTACACTTTTGTAAGCCAACATAAAGCAGCACTTTATGTGATGACATTGATAACAGAACATGTGATTAAAGAATTATATTAAGACCTCATGGCAGGCGTAGCAAAATTCTGGCAGGTGTGCCTGAACTAGGACACAGGACTATTACCAGAGATAAAAATGTCACAAGAAATTAACTTGCATAGTCCCGGCTCTGTGCTAGATGTCCTGGATAGCAGCAGCTGGAAGGACAGGAACCTGTGTTCCAAGTGTGCTGTTGAGTGGATCATCCAAAGCTAGTGAGGAGGGCATTTTCCAAACCTAGTGCCAGAGTGCAGCAGGGAGTGATCCACACCTCAGTATGTATAATCCATGCCTCTGTACATGTATCACCTCCGGAGCTGTGCTCATACTGTCTGTGCTCATACTGCCTTGGAGGGCTACCGGAGGTAGGGTGGAGAGCTGGACTTCATGCTAGAGTTTGTGCACACATCCTCAGACACAGAGTGGGCATGTGTTTGTGATCACTGAACTCTTAAAGATTAGTTAGAGAAGGTTGTTCCAAAATTAGTAGGCATATGCAGGCATTTTATAAGTGTCTAGGACAAGGGTGTATCTATTGCAATTACGATACTGACCCTCAACATATAGTTCACTGATTACCAATTAACTATGTGGCAATAAATCTCTTCACTGCTGATTCAATTTAAACTATGACGACTGAAGAAATTTCCCCTGTGAAATCACCTGCTCCAGCTCATGCACTCCTCAACAACAAAGCATTACAGACCATAAAGAGTGATAGTGGAGCATGACATGAAGTGAGTTCCTTTTTTGATACAGAAGGAAATTATAAGCATTTGGGATTCTACTTTTGAAAGAGTGCAAAAAGCACATGTATGATCTGTCTTTCTCATGACAGAGATGACAACCCTTGGGAGGATTTCAGGGAGATATTAATGGCAGGGACAGCATCAGTGTTCTCAGAGTTGAGTGTGAGGATAAACATCCCCTCCAGTGCAGATGGCTGTATCAAAAGGAGCATACACTGCATTTTGAACATAATGCAGTGAACACTACTATCAATATTATTCCTTTCCTTGAAGGTTTCAGAGGAATCACAGGATTCAACTTCTAGAAGGCACATGGTCAAACTGCAGTCTTACCTTAAGAAAATATGCTTTCATATTGAGATCAGCCTAAGAAAACCTAATAAACAAGAAATTGTTTTAAACTCACTTTCAGAATTCATCCAGGACAGTACCAATCTCATCTCTATACAGAAAGGCACTGATTTACTGATGAGGAGAAGGGGAATGGAAAAGCTTATATTCTCACCTACTAAATGCCAATACAGCATGTAACCTGTCAAACAGGAGGCAGAGAGAGTCTGCACCACGATCTTCATGACTACATCCACAGGGCTACACACCTCAATAAATCCAATGGAAGAAAATATTTTCTTTTTTATTTTAGGGGTCTTTTATTCTGTTATGCTTTAGTTATAGCATAATACTTAATATTAGACATTATAAATTACCTGAGTAGTTCTACATAACCTCCTGAATATTTCTAATGTGATGGGAACAATAAAGCTAGTATTGTAAGAATGTGATCTTGTCCTTCTAAGCAGTTTCAGATTGAATTTAGATTTTTAGACTCTGTGGATTTTATAACATGAATCAACTGTATTTCAAACAAACTATTTCATGCAATCAACACTTGTAAAAGCCTCCCACAGGACTTTACTATACCTTCAATGTATGTCATTGTAAATAGACCTTACAAAAAAGCTGTTGTGAATTGCGAGAACTAAACAAAGCACCTGAAATCCTTACCCTTAGTAAAACAGAAGTGGAAAAGCCAGAATGACCCAATACTGGTAGACTTTTATCTTACCTCTTGAACACTTACTTATTGTAGCAGACATTAATATTCACTTGAAAATTCTTTACAGAATTTCTTATCAGTTTGTTAAGTTATTAGTTGGGACCCTTTTTTATATCATTCATACAATCAATCAGTAAGACTCATTATTCAACAGCATATTGCAGTTTGCATGTCAAATATTAGTAAGACTCATTATTCAACAGCATATTGCGGTTTGCATGGCAAATATTAATCAGTAAAACTGTACTCTGGTGAACATTTATTGCAAGTTAAATTATGACACACATTAATGTGGGATAGATTTCTGGTGAATTGTATATGTCTGTATGATGGCATCAGCATAATTTAATTTTATTAAACATATAATCATATATGATATATATAATCATTTAATCATATAAAACTTGTTATATAAGAATAGCTATAGTTGGCATCAAAATTGCTATTTAAATATTATTCAGTTTAGTTGTTCTTCTGTGCTATATATCAGATTCTAAATAATGAAAAAACCCTAGAATCAACATTATTTTTTCCTGTCAAATATTAGGCATTAGTAAAATTTAAAGTTAGCAAATTAGTTTGCTTTGTTAAGACGCATTATTGTCATTTAACTCACAACTGAAGAGGAAGTGATAAGCCTGTCAGCTTAGACATGCCATTTTTTCTCACTGGTTATATCTTTTTCTGACAGTTGCCATACTAATTTCAGTGGAAGTACTCAGAACACTTACAAGTAGTCAGCATGAGCAACTGGAGCAGAATCATCAGCTTCTGTTCGAGAGGTGACATTTGTAACAGAACTTCCTGGCTGCTGTTGTTTCTCACATCTTGAAATATTCTAGGAATATAGAACATTCAATGCTTTGCACAAGACTTTGAATTTTCCTGGGATATTTCTAGATGGAAGGTATCTCAGAAAGACTTTAGTTCAACATCTTACTCAAAGAAGGTCAGGTTTGAATAGGTAACAGAGGTCTTCAATCAATCAGGGTTTGAAAAAATTTCAGAACAAGAGACTGTACAGCCCTGCTGGGCATCTTATCTCTGGTCAATATTCGACTGTGCGAGTGGTGAAAAGTTTTTCCACATATCCAGTCAGAAGTCACTGTGTCATGTATCTGTCATCCTTCTATGACACAGTGCTGTGAAGTGCTGGGCTCTCTCTTCTTGAGAGCACTTTGTAGATCCTGGCGCAGTGCTGTTAGTTCCCCTTTAAGTAATATCTTCTTCAGGCCATACGAAACTCTCCAGGCCTCTCTTCACAGGGCACATGCCCCCGTCCCTGACCATCACAGAAATCCAGGGTGATTAGGAGCCATTTATATCAGGGACCTGTGTTAACTTTCCTGTAATTGAGTCCCAACATTGGATGTGGCATGCTAGATGTGAAGACAAAAGTCCCTCCTCTCCACGTCCTGGCTGTGCCCCAGTGAGTACCTCCCATGGCACTGTTGGCTGTCTCTGCAACCAGGGCACACTACTATGTTCAGTGCATATCTACCAAGGTCCCTGTGTCCCTCCCCGCAGAGCTGTCCTCAGTCAGCCTGGCACCATCCTGCACAGCTGCATAGGTTGCTTCCTGCCTGTGCCAGGGCTTGGCCTTTTTCTATCCCTGTTGAACTTGAACTGTTCCTTTTGGCCCACTCCTCCAGCTTGTACTTATCTCCAAGAATGGCAGCACAATGTCATTCCTCTACTAGTTAAAATATGCAAGCAATCACTTAAACAGCTGCTTACTCTTTCCTCATAGCTATAAAAAAATTCACCATCATGAATGCTTGGTAAGACTACAAATGTTATTAAGTTTTTTGGGAATGCAACCTCTGTGAACCAGTTGGAGCAGCAAAGGTTTTACTTTATTCAGTAGCATTTTCAGTCTCTGTCATGGATATTCTTAGCTTAGTTATGAACAGTTAGCAGAATATGGGTTTCATATTAGTCTGCAAAAGTGAGAGTTACTTAGCACAGAGCTCATACCAGCTGCTGTCTGGAGCATTTTCTAGAACACAGCACTTCCACATGGAGTGTTAAATACATTTAATGCACTTCCTTTGTGAAAGCTGGACAGTGAATCTAACAGAACCATATGTACCTGAGGGTATTTAGCTTTTGTCATTGTGAAAAAACATCCCGCATAATTACTTCCTTGCTTACTTTCTACTCATTTAGGATCTTCCACGCATTCTGTTTGAGTATTAGACAAGAAATTACTAAAAGAAGAGACAGGAAGATGAGAGAAATTTTTTATCCTAGCTGGTGATAAAGTATTTCAGAGTATTTTACTTGAAGCACGTTTTAGGCAAAACTTAAAAATACAATATTATAATTATCAGATTGTATGGAGTAGTTTTAGCACATGTATATGTATGTATTCCTTGATATATAAGCAATAAAACTATTTTTTACTGTTATTTAAAAATAGATGGAATACTAACACGTTAACTTTTGAAATTTATTTTTTCACATTACTAGTGACTGGACTTCTTTACTGATATTTATGGGAGTTTAAAGAGTTTAAAAAACCTCAGTCATCATCTTGACATTATTTTGGATTCAACAAATGCCCTCAGAGGTATTTATACTTTTGCAAAGATGTGACAATTTTGATTTATGCTTTTGATAAAAACTTTTTATTCAGCATGTCAATTAAAATTATGAATACAGAGAAACTACGAGAGCCAGCTAAAATAGCATGAGTTTCGTTCTTTTCGGTAATACTTTAATAGAATTAAAAGAAGCAGCTTCTCAGTATCAGGTGGCAAATTTAGCACTTGATGTATGACAGATGTTCCTGAGTTCCAAAAAAAGAAGGCCAAAATTAAAAAGCGACTTTCAGACACTGAATGCAAAAGAACCTCTTTCTCATGCTCTGCAGCAGCACTAGATTTTGAATGACCAGCTGGACGCTGGGTAGGATTCCCTAATGGCTTTGCCTTGAGGACTTTTCTTAACAATTAAAACCATTTGCTTTTATTGTTTTTGACAGGCACAAGAGTCTGGTAACAGGTGTGAGAATCTGCTTAGAAGAATAAAACAAGAGAATGAAGATGCCAAATAAGCTGGCAGACTGGTCAGTATAATTTTCTTCATCATTTTGCTCACATTTCTGTATGTGCCAAATATAGTATAAAAGTGGAGACATACTTTTTATGTAAAAATAATGCCTGCTTTGTGATTTCAGGCAAGGTGATCGGTTACCAAATGTTGCTTGAATTTGTCACCATCTGCCATGCAACCATGAGGAAATGGTCACAATAACAATTTAAGAAAACAAATCTATTTAGTTTTGGGGTTAAAACCTTTCAACTGCCAATGCAACACACACCATTAAATATTAGCACAAACTTGAAAAAAAAAAACCAAAACTAAACCAATAACTAGTGAAGACAGAATAAAGACCTGGCAGTCTAAATCAGGAATTATTATGTCAGGGTTTTATATTTTCAGGGATAGATCTATATTATTCCATACAAATAACTTCTGAGTTTTCAGTTATTTGATAAAATGAAATTTAGTCCTTCCAATTATAAAGTGTGATCCCTTTTCATACAGGCCAAGTGAGCAGCTTGACAATACTCATCCTGGATGTGTCAGGTCAAATTTTATTTTCACTTTCAAAAAGTCCATTTTTTTTCTCTTAAATCCCTCATCTTTGCACACAATCATACATACATAATTGAATGCCTTTTGCTTCACATTTATAATGGGCGTAATTTTAACTGGCTGCTGTATGATTTATCATTCCCTAATATTACATTATTCATGTATTCTGTAGCTGCAGTGAAGAAAATAAACAGTGGCTTTCTAGATAAATATTTCTTTCAAAAATTAGAGGTGATTCTGATTTCAGCAATTTCACTAATAAGTTGAGAAAGAATAGCACCCTTTTAGGGAAATTAGCAAAGGAAGCTAACTCTCACTGAGTTTCACTATGTTCTCAACGTCATCTTAATCTTCCCATTATTGAGTAGACTCATGAGATGTATTCAGATTATTGCTATTTTCAGGGAATTATTTTCCAGTAGTGCTATTAGCATATATGTCTTCAAGAAGTGTAATTCTGAATAATTCACCTTTCAAAGGCATGTCAGTCTTTTGTTCCTAAGAAATTAACAGGCACTGCATGTAATACTATAAGACTCACCCTCCAGAGAATTCAGATGAACTTAAGTGCACTTTCTAATGACATTCCTTGGCTTTAGAAATCTACTCTTCTCTCATAAAAACTCTTTCCTCCTCTGTGAATGCTGATGTTAGCAAAAGCAGTAAGTAAAATGCAACACTGCTTTTGCTGATGAAGGCAAGAACAGAGACATCTGGCTCACAGAAGCAATTTGAACGGATTTGTCAGAAAGTACTTTTACTGGGATATGGAAAGGCCCTTGAGGTACACTTACTGAAGAATGGGAGAACTTTGTATTTATGAAAAAGTGCCCAGAATCCATGTTGGTTTTTAATGACCTCTTTGAGCCTTGAAAGCTATAAATGAACCGAACTGGATTAGATTTTGCAAGGTTTTCTAGTGTTGTTATTTAATTTCTAGTGCGACAAAATAAATGCTGGAAATTGTCACGTTAGCCTTAACCCCTCAAGTATAATTTTTTTGAAAGGAAATGTACAATTTGATGTAAGCTGTAAACTTCATTTAATACAAACACATATCAAGCTGCACACTTAAAGCTACGTACACCCTGAAAATTCTCAACACCTTTTTGAATAATAATGTCTTCAAAACTTCTCAGTCTCAGATTAAAGACATGACTCAAAGAGTTCTTGAAAGAGACATCAAGAAAGTGTTGACATTTTTAGATTAAAAAAAAAAAATATGGTTTAAATCTCATTTATAATCAGAATACCTTCAGTAAACAAAAAAGTAAATTTTTCATTCAGTAGATAATAAGAAAGAAAAGTTTTAGTATCCTATTATAAAGAATAAATGAAAAGAAAAAGTATATCACCTAAAATGAAAAGGATTTCTAGTTTGGTGCAGGTCAGAATAAATATATATCCAGAAAAAATTAGACACACCTAGGTCATGGTTATAGAGAAAAGAGGTGGAATTTCTAGCATTATTTAATTTCATACCACCCACACCATGGCAGGAGGAATCTGGCGACTGGAAGCAGAAGGGATTCAATCTTTTGATGGGTTTGCAAGAGGGTGTGTGGGCTGGGGTTGGGACCAGAGGTGCTGCCACTGCTGCACTACTGCCAGTGGAGAGGGAGAGGCCCCCTCTTCAGGAAATATTTGTTTGTCAGGTGGTGAATACCCTTTTTGTGTGTAAAACAGTGTCTGTTCTGTACACTCTCTGGTGTTAATGGTCTTAATATTGTTATGGTTATTGCAATTTTTCAGTAAATTTTGACTCCATCTTATAATTTCTCCTGGTCTTTTCTCCACTATTGAAAGGGGAAAGCTTGAGTGAGTTTAATTTTCCCACTGCGTTTTAAACTAGTATGGTCTTGGTCTACAAAGTCAGGCTAGATATCCAACAGGAACAGACTTGAATGATTGCAACAAATGCAGAGATTACCTGCAAGAGAAGGAAGATGATGCATATGGGTTTTCTGCAAAAATTTTGTTAGTTTTTTATTGAATCATAGAACTATAGATCAAGCAGACATTATGTATGAGCCAAAAAGATATTGACATCTTCATATATTACAGATACACACCAATTCCTACACCCTGTAGTTGTGCAATTGTACTGGATATTTCCCAGTGGCCTGGTATGTACAAAGGAATTGTTGATGTTCAGAACACAAATTATAGAATTATTGGATGGTTTGGGTTAGAAGGGACTGTAAAGATCACCCAGTTCCAAACCCCTTGCCATGGGCAGGAAGACCTTCCACTAGACCAGGTTTCTCCAACTTGGCCTTGAACACTTTCAAAGATGGGCCATCCGCAGCTTGTCTGCGCAACATATTCCAGTGCCTTGCCAACCTCACAGTAAATAATTTCTTCCTAATATATAATATTATCCTCTGTCCTAGTTCAAGAAAAAAAAATTAGTCCTTCAAATACACACAGGAATGAGATAAAACAGCTTTCTGCTCTTACAACACTGGACTTTTTCAAGTGCATCAGTTTCAAAGAAGTATAATGGAATACAGAGGAGAAAGTATAGAAAACAGACACATGCAACAGAGGTAATTGGTAAACAATGATTCTTGAGTGACATTTTATAAGGATGAAATTAAGTTTTAGCCACTGTCATCACAAATTTAGCCAACAGAAGATGTCAGAATCTTTCATGCAGAGAGTTACATCTCAAACCCCAAAAGAGAACAAATTGCATGTATTGACTAGCAAGAAAAATTTTAATGAAGAAGAAATGTACAGCCATCCTCAGTGAATTATATTGTTTTCAAATGTACTGTTTATAATTCTTTCAAGCACTGACCTGGAAAATAAGAGCTAAAAGACTAATATGTAAGTCTGTGATTTTTAACTGTGTCTGATACTAACTACATCCTGTACAGCTAAATCTTTAAGGTAAAGGAAGTAATACTTGTGTTGAGAAAGACTACCAATATCCTAGTGATGGTTCAAGTGATATAGACAGACCTAAATAGTACCGATCTCATCTAGTGAAATAAAGGTATGTTGAAACCTCTGCGAAAATATCTACCTTAAAGATTAGGAGTTGTGAATTCGGACTTTTATGGGGGGATGAAAGGAAGCACGTTGCCAGAATAGCTTGCAAAGAGCACAGCACATACAAATCATCATCATTTCCTCCATAACTACTGTGTTCTGGGAATCCCACAGCAATATGGATAGCTCATAAACATTAGTTTATTGCTTGAATAGTGTTATTAGATCATGAAGATTAGATGGGTTTCAGTTGTAATCAGCCTGTAGAAAATACGCAGAAGAAAGTGAGGGAACTCTTGAAATTGTATATTCTTTACCTATCGGAATTTCTTCTTCCTAATTATGATTAACAGCAATAAAATTTACTGTTTATAAGTGAATATTTTAATTTTAATGGAGAGAAATATCGATGTATGGAATGACTTTTTTCCTACACGATTATATAATAGAATAATAGAATGACAGAATAAAAATGACTGTGTTTCAGTTACACTCTGCAATGAAAATTTGTTATTTCAAAATCTACACTGAAAATGCTGACCCATATCCCTATCTATTTTATATTTCCACATTACATATTTTATAGGAAAATATATATTTTTGTATTTTTATTTTTTAAATTAATTTTTTCGAGGGGTGTCCTTTGTTCTGATTTTTTTCTTTGTTTGCTTTGTTGGTTTGATTTGTAGATTTTTTGTCAATTTTGGGGTTTCGATTTTTGGAGATGATTTTCAATCTCAAGAGAAAGCTTCTCATTTAAGCAAGAATCAAAACGTTTTTTTCCATTTTCTGATGAGAATTTTTTATTTTAAGTCAGAACTGGTTTTTACAAAGCTCACAAAGAGTGAAAAAGAAATATCAGACAAGTTTCCTTCTGAAAAAATATTTACTTCATCAACCACAAAAACAAACAGATGACTACTCAGTGGGTTTTTAAAAATATATTTATGGTTAATCAAAACTCATGTTTTATTGGAGATGCCCCTGTAAATGGGAAATCCTCTGTAGCTGGGATTCTGTAGCTGGTTAGGATTAGCAGGATTCCTGGCTGTTATAGACAGTGACTACATCAGTGAGGTTGATTGTGTCTCTCGGATACTTTAAAAGAAATATCTTCTCAATTCATAGAATAGACAATCTACTTTTCATTTCCAATTAAAAAAATCTTTTAATTCAAAGTCACTAATGTTTGCAAATATGTGATTTTAATCAATATTTGGAATCTCATGGTGTGCCGCTTCTGAGGAAACTATTGCAATTTGCTTCCCAATTCCTACTAACCTGTACTTTAGTGTCTGAATCCTTTAAAAAGCCTAGAACATGAAAGGCCTAAACTAATACTTTTAATTTCCATAAGCAATGCTGCCTGGAGATGCTATCATCAGTAGCCAGTGCAAACATCACCAAAAGCAACAGTTCAGCTTTCTTTAATATCTAAAGCAGACATTTGGCATCTCAGCTAGTGATGGTTTTTATTTCCATTTCTTTCCTTTTACAGTTGTTCTTTTCCAATTTCTGAACACTTCTGATAATGATCCAAGGATTAAGAGGTGAAAATAGTGAAATGAAGATTTACAAAGGGGTCATATAATTTTCGTAGCATTTTTACATGGTATTTTTAGAGATGTGTATTTTTCCTCTGTAGATTGGTAACAAACTTGATTGGCTGATTAGTACAAAAATCATATATTCCAGAAAGTGCAAAAATCTTTCAACGTGGAACAATAAAATAATTTAAAAACAAATCTGTTTGAAAGATTGAACAGAACAAATCCTATACAAGACATGGTAGAGCATAGCTGCAATCTGCTCAAATACAGTAATAGAAGTAAGGGACACATCAGTTTTTTTCACACAGAAAACAATATTAAAACACTTATGAGTAGAGGCACTGTGCTTTTTTTCAACATTACTGCAGTGTAAAACCTGTGCAGACAAAAGGCACAGTTAAAACCCATCCCAAGTAAATGGTATTTCAATGAAATTAAATCCTAATAAATTTCCTACCTAACTCATTTTCTTCCTAATTTATATTCGTGCCTGAAAACCAAATATACATCATGCCGTAGGTGTCTAGCACCTATCTGTAGGTGATAGAAATGAATCCATGTTCCAAGGTTCAGGAAATACAAATATAATTTTTCATCATTTGGGCTTTTGAGATATTTTTCAATGTTGAAAAGCAAGCACGTGAAATTGGTGAAGAAATTGCTAAGGTAGAACTCCTTACTGTCAGGAATAACACATGTAAAAGTTTTTGTGTCAGTAAGAAATGCTATAAACATAGATACAATATACTTACACATAGTTTGCTTCATAGCTACTTTTAAAGAAACAAAGAAGAAAGTAAGAAAATGTCAACCCTTATAGCACAGGGTGTTTAGGGCAGTGGAAGCAGTGAAAATACAAGTTTGATCTCCACTGAAGTACAAACTGGAATGAATCTTCTAAACTCAGCTTGGGCACCTTTGCAAGCAGAGTCCTTTGTTCTGCCCAATGTGATGTCACAAGTTCAGCACATAAAAGGGTCTACTCTGAACAAATTCCTGTAGCCACTGAATTGGAAGACAGTGCACAGATATTCAAAGAGCCTCACTAGAGCCTCAAGACTTACAGGAAATATTTCAAATGTATAGATAAACTGACCCAAGTGGTTTTCATGGAATGGAAATCAGTACTATTTTGCTAAGACTACCTTCTATTTTGACATATTAGGTTATCTTCCACAGAACTTACTCCATAATCTAGTTCACAGTATATAACTGTTGTGTATGAAAATCCTTATGCATTGTCATTTTTAGGGCGAAGTTGGTTCAAACCATGCTTGTTTCCCTTGAAAGATGCAAGCAGTTTCAGGGCTGCGTGCACACCTTGCTCCTAGCACTTACCAATAAATTGTTCAGGCAATTACACACTAGGTCTAAGTTGCCTTCATTAATTCATTAACACAACTTTCTGCAGTATTCTAGACCTGCTGAAAATATTAGCAACAGAGCAATCCTGAGGCAATGTAAACAGTATTGAAGTACACTCTAGTGTTTCAAGATCAGTTTAAATACCTACTTGCAGTTATGAGGTATATTTTACATCCTGTAACCCAACAGGCTTCCATTTTAAATTCCAGACTAATTATTTGAGAAATATATGGAGTCTGAATATATTTTTCCTTAAAAGAGACAAGGAATAATAACTTAAATTTTGAAGTTATCTCTTCAAAGAAAGACATCAATTGGAAGCAGAGATGTTCTGATTACATAGCAATCTCTCAATTACGTAACAATTTCTATGATTCCCCAGTCTCAGCAGCTCTTCACAAAAACAGATACTGAGGTACTGCATAATGAAGAGCATGCCCTAGAAGAAAGTTAACATAAATATATAATTGCATATACAAACATAACTCACACACATAACATACTCATAGCAAAACATACTCATATAACATAAACACATACTCACAAATTTCAGGAATGGCAATCCGATAAAGATTATGTTATCATGTTATCACTTCTATGTAATTTTTTTGTATTTTTTTCTAAGTACCTTGCATTTTTAAAGGCAATGTGAAGTGCTGCAGGCACTTGTTTGGTAGGGTATGCATGGGTGAAAGCCCTTTGTGACACACTCCTGTTTCTTTTCCATTTGGAATTTAGTTGGAAATGAGTGAATTATCAGAATAGCAAGAAACTTTCTGCTGCACACTGATTTCCATGAAGAATGTATCTAGAATTTTTGAATTTTATTGTCTTGAGCTACACATAAAGTATCTATTGCTTGATTGCCTACAATCCAAGACTGATAGACATATATAAATGAAATAGATTGCTTAGAGAACTCATTACTTTGTCTGTAGTTTTCTCCACAGAAGGATCATGAAACCATTCCACATGTACAAATATTAATCTGAGAAAAAAAAATATTAGCAGGTATTTACTTTACAAGACTCTGGCTGTGATCTTTATCAAGAGTTTGCAGATTTTCAGCTCTTTTGACATATGGGAAGGCATAATCCATAGGTATACTCAGTGCTCATGGATTTTGTATCCAAATTATTGCTCATTTTCCAGCCAATTTCCAACCCAGCTATTAGGACAACTGTTAAGCCTTTCAAGCTGAGACTGAGAAAATGTTCCTGAGCTGCGATGCTCTACTGAAAGGAAGCAGGAGTGGATTCACTGTCCTTCAGATGTGTCTGTGGTGTTGTACATTGAACCATTTTCTAAATCAACTATCAGAAGTTTACATCCCTGAAGATGTGGATTCAGTGCATGAATTAAATGTAATCACTTTCTGTTCTATATCTCATGGACTTATCTTGAAAGTGAGTTTCAGCTAGTTGGCCTGTGAATATCAACAAGTATGGAAAATGATTTTTCTCAATCACAGAATCACAGGATGGGTCAGGATGGAAGGGACCACATTAGCTCATCTGTGCTGCTCAAGCAGAGCCATCTGAGAGCACATTGCACAAAATTTTGTCCAGATGGTTCCTGAGTATCTCCAGTGATGGAGACTCCACACTCTCCCTGCACAATCTGTTGCAGTGCTTGCTCACCCTCATGGAAAATAAGTTCTTCCTCATATTTAGGTGAAACTTCTTGTGCATCAGTTTCTGCATCAGTTACATCATGTCCTGTTTCTTGGCACCACCTAGAAGAGCCTGGCTCCATCCTCTGACCCCTTCCTTTCAGATACTGACAGACACTGATGAGACCCCCTCTCAGCCATCTCCCCTTGAGGCTGAACTGGCCCAGTTCTCTCAGATTCTCCTTGTGAGAGAGATGTTCGAGACCCCTCATCGTCCTTATTGACCTTCAGTGGAGCTGCTCTAGGAGCTCTTGTACTGGGGAGCCCAGAGCTGGAAACAGTATCCACATGTGCCTCACCAGGGCTAGGCAGAGTGGGATCATCTCCCTTGACCTGCTGGCCACAGTCTTCCCACTGCACCTTAGGACACCATTGGCCTTCTGTGCCACAAGGGCACTTCCGGTTCATGGACAGCTTCTTGTCCACCAGAACCCCCAGGTCATCCTGGTTTTGAGAATTGCTTCAGTTTTGTTCTCAGCACATATTCCAAATTCTTTCATTGTATGAGTTTAATGGTGAAGTTTTCTTCCCTGGTTATTCTTATTCTTAAAAACTCTGTTTTTCATTAAGGTAGCAAACACAAAGACAAAGAATTGAAAGAAAATGTATAAGCCCAAACAATAAATAAAGCAGAAGTACCAGCTTATTGTGCTTCCAAATTGGTATGTTAGGTAAATGCTCTTTTCTC
The DNA here is from genome assembly GCA_013186435.1 of Turdus rufiventris. Classification (NCBI taxonomy): domain Eukaryota; kingdom Metazoa; phylum Chordata; class Aves; order Passeriformes; family Turdidae; genus Turdus; species Turdus rufiventris. The sequence continues at coordinate 12,592,723 of PYHW01010717.1, read as the reverse complement.
ATTTAAAAATTTCCCCCTATCTTTCCAGTTCTTATTTTACCTTGGGTTTTTTCTTTTCTCATAATTTAATTTGAACATGAAGAAAGAATATTTTTTTTTTAAATTCATGAGAGGCAGAGCTTTCTTGAATTTCAGACTTTCATTGGGACACAATTTTAAACCACATACTACTGTTGCAGCTTAAGTCACTGAGAGAAAATAGTTTTTAGTAACTTTAATGTGTATAAGTACTGATACAAATATATTAGCTAAAATTACTTTTATCAGTGCCTAATATATTTACCAAGGAATAAGCATCTCTTTTTTTCAGAAGCTTACTTACCTTAAGAGTTTGGAAGTTGATCCTTGCAGGTATGCAGGGATATTGTAATTCTCAGGGTTCAAGGCTGAACAGAGAAATCTACGACTTTATTTTTCGCACATCTTTTGGGTGGAGGTCATAGCCAAAACTGGGTCGTGAGAGTAAATGAATACATTTCATAGTATGAACTGAGTCACTTACCTGTTTGGTGAAATTCCCAGTGCTTGCAGAAAGGTAGGGAAAAGTACATCAGTGCACAGGCATCCATAATTTCCCCCCCTTTAGCATTCCATTCCTTCATGTCTACTTTTGTTTCAAGGAACCTACAGTAATATGTCATGTTTTTCAAGCTTGAGGGCTGCTGCCTGTGATATATCAATAAGGACACATTCTTAATAGACATCACAGAGTTCATCTATCTGAGCATTTCAGTTCAGATCAAATGTGATGTGAATGTCCAGACTATCCCCTCTTACTGTATTAGGCTTCACATCAGAGTGTGATTTTCAAGAACATGACCTAGATTTTTCTTAAATAAAATTGAATCTAAAGATGTGCTTCAGAAGTGTATGAGAAGTACATTTTAATTGCTAATAGAATCAAGCTGGGATAAGACTAGAGTAAGTCCTTCATACCCAGCAAAACACAGCATTCAACAACAGATTTTTTTGTTATAATTAAATATATTGGGCAAACAGACTTCCAAGAAAGCCCTGGAAGATCCTTCAAGAGCACACCTATTGGAGGTGAGAGAGGAGCTCCAGAACTCATCAACTCATATAGCACTGATCAGTGTCAGCTATATGAGATGCAGCTGACCTTCAGGGAGGAATTGGAGGTATGAACATGGTGTATTTGGGGCTTTCTGGGTGCTGCTATTCCAACCCTGCTTGATCACCACAGGTTACATCAGGAAAATGACCCAAACCAACCCTACTCCGAGATTCACATCTACTACTAAGAATGAAACAGGTGCATCTTTTCCAATTACCATGCTATTCCAGGTGTACTCAATCCAACCACAGATTTAAGAAAACTGTACATAGAATTCCCATGCTGGAAGCATCACATACTTCAACCTCTTAGAAAGACATTCTCATATCCAGATAGATTATTAAGGGTTTGTTCTTTCAGTGCAATTTTTGCTTTCGTTACTCATGTTTTTCTTTCTTCCCCTCTTGAGTCAGTCATTGAATTCCAATATTAGTATTTTGTACAATTATGATGTCATTGTACTTTCTACTGCAATAACTAGGGATTTACATCACTTGGGATTTTTCTCTTGATTGTATGTATTTGCCTCTTACATTGATTATTTAATTTCTGTAAAGAAATGTTACTGCATGAACTTATCTTCTGAACACTTCAGTGCCTGTTATGGAAAAAGAGAAAAAAAAGTGGGGGGTGGGGATGAAAGGGAGGTTGAAGGAACAAACCAGACTTTAATTAAAAAACCCTACAATACTACTGAAAATCATATGAGTAGTGATATATAATCAATATATAGGCATTTAGTTAGGAATTTAGCAGTTTTTACCAGTGAAGTGTCCTTTGGAAGGCATGGCCATTCTATTATAAAAGGTGAGAACTCTTGCCTCACACAAAGAAACTTGCAGGGGAAATATTTTATAGAGTGACATCACTAACAATGAGAAAATATTTGATATCATCATTATTGCATTAATTTTAAAGCACCCATAAGGAAAAGCAACTCCCTAAAATTCACACAATATTTCTTATGCAAAATAATGACGGATCTAACTCAACAGAAATTAATATTTTTTTTTAAAGCATTTGAACATTACATGGGTTCATAAGCTATAGAATCTTTGCTTCTTAGGTTATTTCTTATGCAGTATAATGTGTTTTCTTGTCTGTGACATTCTTTCAATTATGCCTATTTAGTTTATTTCTGAAATTCCCAGATGCATGGATGCATGTTTCCTATTGCTATTAATTAACACAAATAAACAAAAAGATTTTACTAGAAATTGCTATAGATAAACCTTAAGGTGAATTTCTACATATATTAAAAACCAGAATTGTTAAAAAATTGTATTTTGTAGTATGTGATTTTCATCTAAGAATCCTAATTAAATGTGTATTACTTATCTCTAATATCAATACTTTTCTATTACAATTCTATTCTAAATATTTGAACTAAGAATATTTGCATATTTACTTGTTCTCTGAAAAAATTCTGTAAGTAGACCATTTCCTAGACACAAATATCTAACATCAGCAAATTAATTGGAAAGACGTTAAGAAAAGCATATTACTCTGCGTAATTTTACATTACTTTTCAGCTTAATAATAACTATATACTAAAGAGATTACCAAAAGGAAACACAGGAATATTCAAGATAAGTGATCTGCTTGAAACATTAAAAAAAGTTTCTAAACAGCTTCTTCAATCTTAAACCTGTGACTTAAAGTAGCATAAAACTTTTTATACTTCAAGCAATTTGTGATTAACTTCAACCCATACTAAACAGCTGACACAATTTGATTAGATTATTATGCGGGCATTTTATCTCCTTCTTTTGTCTTTTTTTTCCTTTTTATGACAATAATAATTAAGCTAAAGAAAAAGAATAAATAAATATTGAAAAAACAATATATTAGCCTTGAAAATCAGATTGCATCACTCCTGTGAGCCTCCAACATATACATACTTTAAAATCACAAAATGGAAATTTTTAGGCCTTTTTATGAGAAGAAGTGTTAGGAGAGGGTCAAAATGATGCCTTTCCACAGTATCTTTATTGACTTTTTAGACCTTATTTATATTAAAAACTATTTTATTTTCTTTTATCCTGTGAACAAAATTGTTTGAAATTTTGTCCATTGATAACAAAGTTTTAGTTTGCCTTGATGAAAACACTTCATGGATGTTGAACAATACATTAAAGAAAAGGTTTCTTAATGTTTGGTAAGAAAGCTGAAGAAATTTAAGTTTAAAACATGCTCACTGTTGTTTCTGATGTTTCCATGAGAAGAAGAAAACAACTAAATGTATTTCCTTGGTAAAAAGTTAAGGGATGAGAATGAAAACAAGTTCAGAACATTTTTCTTGGCATATTTCACCCTGGGAATAGGACAAAGATAGTTGATTCATAGAAAAGCTGTAATTACTTGGGCATGAAGAAAAGTACATTTTTCAGAAAAGTTGTCATAGCAAAATGTTACTACATGCAATTTTCTAAGGAAAGTTAACTATTTTTCTAGGCTTCAGACTGGGAAACAAAATATTTTGATAGGAAGCACATTTAAGGTAGGGCTCAGATAACTTGATTTAACTTTGAAATACGTTCTCTTCACTCAAGGGAAACATTTAAGGCATTATCGTTCTGATAATTTTTCTTAGAAGAATTGTGGTGGAAGTTCTTATCAATTTTTTAGAAACCTCTTAAAAAAAAAGGCGTGACATAATGCAACCCATCACATCTTATATATATGCCATCCACACACTTATTTTTACTTGTTTTTACTCAGACTCTACTATTTGAATTGTTTATTGCCATTTGTAAACACAAAGTGAAAATTCTGGAGCTGTTACAGAAGAAATTTCAGAACTGGAATTAACATTCATTTATACCCCAAAGTGAGGCAACATGTTATCTGCTAGAATAGGCACCTTCTGCTAATGGATATTGATAGTTTAACCAAAGATACAGATAAGCAGCTTTTGCATGAACACTTTTGCATTAGACAGTTTGGAAAGTCCATTTAACAAAAATTGTTAACAAGAAAGGAGATGTGTGAGGGGAGGGGAGCTGATGGCATAAACGAATGGCTGGAATATTTCTCATGTCAAGAGTAAGGATTGTAGAAGCCTACACAGGTGATTTTACAATCAGATAATAAGGGATGTTCCAAGGCAAATCAATGCTTCTTTCAAAGAAGACAAGATTAGATGTCAGGGGCTTCTCAGAAGGGAACTTGACCCTACAGAGCTGATAGAAACACCTTGACATTTCATTTTCCCAAAGAGAACAAAGGAACCACTCTGAAGCGTAATAGCTGGCTTTAAGTTCTGCTTGAAGTTCTCTTCTTCTTGTTTGAGAATATCAACAATTTTATTAACCTCTTGAAGCAATGATGATGTCAATGGAAGGAGGCAGCTATGACAGTGGAATATAAAACAGTCTTCTGCACTTAGAGTGCTTTACAGTGCCAGCCAAGAATTTGTCACTTCTGTGACTGGCTGTGAAAGCTTTGTGATTTCAGGTGGCAAGAACTGAGAATTTAAAATATGATTCTAAGATATGATTCCCTTGAGAAGGGAGTGTTGGTCCTTGCAAATACAAAATGTTAAACAGAAGTCAGTATCAGTGGTTGTTTACAAGAACTAAAAAAACCCATCAGTGTTCTTCAAAATCTCAAGCTGCAAATTCAGATATGACATTGGAGAACAATTTTGAATTGTTCTGTCAGGCACTGAAATGCAATTTTCTTTAAAGAGAGAACTTTGTTTAGCAATTGATCTAGTTTATTCTTCAGGAAAAAAAAACATGGCTCTTAATCACTTATAAATAATTGAGCTGATACATGCTTGTAATGCATTTCAGAAGGTCAATTTCAATATTTATGTATAAGATTCTCACAAGAAAACATAGGACTACAACTACAGTTTTAACCCTTCTATATTGAGGATACATGTTAATCTTAGGGATACTCTTATGGTGTATGCTTCCATAATTCAATTAGATAGTAAATGTTAAGGTAGCAGCAGGTTCACCATTAGATGAATCTGATTCAGTAATTATTTATAGACATATGTATTACATGCTGTAATCCTGTCCTCTTGAGCACTGCATAAACAGCTTCTAGAATTACCAGAACCTTAATACTATATATGAACGCTCTCAGGTGTTTCTCCACTTTTTGCTAATCTTTCTTTTCCTGAAGGTCCCTCATTCAATCTCTTTCATTCCCCTTCACACAAGAGTGTTCCACAATATTAAAAGCTGGCAGGAAGTCTATTCTTCAAATGTTCTTCTGTACTGGAAAAGAGTACTTGCTTACATCTGAAGAGAAACCTGTCATTATAATCCAAATCTATCTTCTGAAACTAAGAAATGCCATATTGCCTTAAACCAGAGGTCAGCATGACCTGCATCCCATTTTCAGCTCTACCAGAAGCAGATACTTGTGAAAGGGTAAAACAACAAAGGAATCAAACAAATATTATCTGTGAAATATATTTGCCATATTTAACAATCTGCAATCCAGTCTGAAGTATTTGTCACCATGAATTTCTGGGTAAAACAGTTTCTGTGGATTTCTTTTCCATCAATTTATTTGTCCAGTCATTTCAGATCCATGTAAATAAGTGTGATATCCACAGCAGCAGTGGCAAGTAATTCAACTGCTTAATTACAGGTCAACTTACAGTGATTTCACGAATATAAGCCGCACGGACTGTAAGCCGCATTTCTGGGTATTGGCAAACATTTCGTTTTTTGTCCTTAAATAAGCCGCACCTGAATATAAGCCGCTCTGTCGTTCACAGCGAGGACCCGCGTGCAACAAAGTTGCCAAATAGTAACAGAATCGCGGCATGGCGGGGGGATTACTGGCTCAGCTAAAGCTGTGCAGCCTCGGCCTGCGGCGGGCAGGGACAGAGCACCCCCGCTCCCACGGCGGGGGACGGAGCCACCCCTGCTCCTGTGGCAGCAGCAGCGAGCAGGGACGGAGCCCTCCCCGCTCCCGTGGCAGCAGCGGGGGGCAGGGACAGAGCCACCCCTGCTCCTGTGGCAGTGGTGGGCGGGGATGCAGCCTGCCTGCTCCTGCCGCAGCAGGTGGGGGCAGGAGTCCCCCGCTTACCCCACGGGCCGAGGCGATGGCAGCACGGGGTCCCCTCGTCTCTCCCTCGGGCTGTGGTAGAGGAGGGAAGGAGGAACCTCCCCTGCCCCCCGTGCTGCCCGCAGGGAGCCAGCTCCACCCGTGGCACAACAGAGTAACAATTTGTAACAATCGCAAAATGCCGGCTTTTACTGGCAGGTTGCTCGACT
>PYHW01010717.1:12565014-12576336 GCA_013186435.1 Turdus rufiventris | reverse complement strand
TATCTGATCTACATGTTGCAAATTTTACTGACTCCCGGCGGGTGCGCCTTATAGTCCGGTGCGCCTTATGGTCGTGAAATTACTGTAAGTCTAATTGCACAACAACTGGTGAAAGTCCAGATGGAATTCTATATATTTTGTTTCTTACAAAAGAACTTAAAAAAAACCTGGGCATGTTTGCTAAAACCCACAGATACAACTTTTACCATTCTATCATCCCTCATAAAAGGCTTTGTACTGACTTGATGGTGCAACGTTGTAGGATGTGATGAAGTCTATGTTGTACAGAACCAGTTTTAAGGTGCTTTAATGGTGGTAACAATCAAGGGACTTTCATCTTGCCTGCTTTAGGTTAGGTCTGCAGATACCTCATGTGATGAGGTCTGCTTTAGGCTGCATAGCAAAAGGTGAGAAGTTGTATTAGTCAGGGCACAGTATCACATAGTGGTATTGAACCTCAGCAGGAAGTCAAAGAGAAAGAAGCAGAATTTATTAGATAACATAATAAATAAATTTTAAAAAAAGCAAAACTGAAGAGGAAGAAAGTCTCATTATGAACATCGCATATCTTCAGGTACAGGACTTGGGACAATGATGACCGTAGCATCACCCTTATTCTTCTTGGGAAAGACAGATGTTGACAAACTTAGGTCCCAGAGAGACAATGGAAAGGCAGGTACAAAACTAAGGAAATGGGTCAGATAATAAAAGATCTACCTAAGCCAATTGTACATTTATAATTTGCGAGGCTGCTCTGTACCAATCTGGACTGAGTTCACATTATTGTACTGAGATTTGTGTCAACTGTTGTATTATGATAAGGCTGTTGAAAATTCAATTTAACTAAGAGCAAATTTTTTGTTTGATTTACAAGGTGTGGTGTTTCTTTGCCCATTTCAGTATTGTGGGAAAATTTTGTAGAAATGGAAATAATCAATTAATATGAAAATGAAACTCCAAAAATGTCATGTAGTTCATCTGATATTACTTATGTGGCAAGTGAGGGTCATATGCCATTGTATACAAAGTCATGGAGTACCAAATACGTAAAATAGTTGCTCAATATGCTGTATACTAGTCAATAGTAATGCATAAGGCTGCAGGAGTATTGAATTTTTTTAAATAAAGTTTTCTAAGGATGGGGATGGGAAAGTTTGTTGTAAAGTGGAGGGGGAAAAAAGTTAAAACCCAAAATCATACATTCTAATATTATGGTAGCATCATAGATTAAATAAGCTTCTCTCACAGGTCTTGCACAATACAGACTGCAAGACATAACCATCACAAGGGAAACATGTAATGCTTGATTTAGCTGTGGGAAAACTATATAAAAAGCCAAATATCTACAGAGAAGCATTGCTTATAATCTTAATTTGACATGACAGGAGTAAAAAATATTTCACAAAATCTTAAGAATCTTTACACAATAACAGTATTTTTATGATTTAGCATTGTCATCAGTCTCACCATCAAACCCAAGAGTTATCATAGATCCTTTTCCAGGCTTTTCAAGTCTAGTCATGAGTGTTATGTGGCTACAGTTCTAACATCTTATACCTGGAGAAACAGTGAAGACTGCATTGTTACTTTGACCTTTTCAGAATTCTGTGATTTGGACAACCACCTCTGTTCTTTACAATTGCATGACCCTGTGAGTAACAGCAAAAATCTCAAAAAGGTCAAGTCAGCATAGCTAAGTTCAGTTTGACATAGGGTAGACATACAAACCTAGATAGAATCTCTACCATAAAAACATTTAAAAGAACCTCTGACTATTACAAGTGGCATCACAGTACATCCCCTGGAGTCTTAAACTAGTTTTGGTTGAAAACAAAGAAAAATTTCAAGCACAAGTAAGTGATTTACATTCCCAAAGAGAGCCTGTGGTGCTGACCCAGGCACTGGAATTGTACCCATGGGTTACACCTTTATAAACAGCTCTTCACTCTGCAGAGGCCTCCTTAATAATAAATGGGGAGAGTAAGTTACAAAAAAAAAAAAAAAATATTGAACACAGTGTAATAAAATACACGGAATGTATTCATTTTAGGATGAATTTGTGTTATGCTGAGTTCTAAGCAGATACTATGGAACTCTTTTTTCTTAGACTATTAAGCCCATTCTTAGACATTGAATTTCTCAATTTCTCTTTTCTTTCTTTCTTTCTTTCTTTCTTTCTTTCTTTCTTTCTTTCTTTCTTTCTTTCTTTCTTTCTTTCTTTCTTTCTTTCTTTCTTTNNTTTCTTTCTTTCTTTCTTTCTTTCTTTCTTTCTTTCTTTCTTTCTTTCTTTCTTTCTTTCTTTCTTTCTTTCTTTCTTTTTTTTTTTTTAATGGATCTGCCCCTGAATTCTAAATGAGACTATGTGCATCAAGATCCTTATTCTTCAGTACAATACATTACAAATATACTTGTAGTCCAGAAGTAAAGATACAGCTATTCAGACTAGTAAAATGTGAGAGTTTGGCAACTTCTACAAAACCATTTGCTTTAATATTCACTCAAAAATTGAATATCAGTGCTAGAAAGTAAGGCTGCAGAAGCTTTATGAACACAGATATCATTCTCGCTATCAATAATGTCTTTGTAGATCTTGTGGGTCCTAAAGACAAACCAACTGCTGTAGGAATTTATTTTTATTAAAAAATTGGAGACAGGAGAGATACAGCTGGTATAAGAGTTGAAGAATGAGCCTGAACACTGTCTAAGGATGATTTTCCATGAGAGGAGTCTTTCAAACTACCTTAAAGTTTTTCTGAGGGAAAAAACATTGATAAGAATGTGAAATGTTGAAGTAGAATGTGCATTTCTTCCTGGTTCCATCTTAGCACAAATATAAGGCAATGTTATCTGTATCAAATCCCTTAAATCTTGCGACAAGATTTCATTGAGCAGGGCTTGTACATGGGAACTCTGTGCCCTGACAGAGTTTTTAAAGAACTTTTCTTCCATTATGTTTTGAGACCAGGTAAAAAACAATGTAATGTCTTATAGTTACATTTTTTTCTCTTTCTTTTCTCAATGTGGAGCGTAACTATCATAATAATGATGCAAAATATTTAAGTATAAAAATTGTTTCAGCTATACTTCCCATATTCTGATGTTTGGCAGGTGCATAGCTCAGCCAATGGGAGATTTCCCAGGGTGCCTGTCTTGGAAGAAATGTGTACCAGCATTTTCCTTCAATTACACCTTTAAGTACATGGACTCATATCCTAAGGAACAGCCCAACCAAATCTTCATAATCACACATTGAACCCAGAGATATGGGCTAAAAGTAGACTTCAGAGACTTCTTAATCAAGTACAAACTGGCTTTTTTGCTAGCTGTTGCAAGTTCTAGCAAACAAAGTTGAGTGCTTTTCTTTCTAGCGTGCAAGCTTTTTCTCATTAGGCATTCTCTTACTTCATAAAGGCATCCTTATTAGATATTAATGCTGATCCACATTTGTCTGTTTTCACTCATGGTGCATCTATTATATGTTCTGTTTTGTTAAAAATGTATGGCTAACCAGCAGAGAAAAGAGTTGTCTATTTTGATTTCTTGGATCATACACATTTCTCTGCAGGGAAGGGACAGTAATTTATATATGAGGCATCAAGAAAGTGCATCTGGGAGAAGTTTCTTGAAAGCTGTGAATAGAGAAAGAAAAAGAAGGGGAGAGAAAAAAAGCTCCAATGGCAACAGAAGAGTAGAGCAAGAACAAGAAGCAGACACAAAGAAAGAGCTGTGAGGCTAACAGATGTGCAACACCAGGCTTTTAAAAACCCTCCAGGGGCAAGTACTTGGAAGTTTATTTCTAATATTTCCAAGATGGATAGCAGTGTTACATCAGTTATGGCATTAAAAAGAAGAAACTTCTGTTCAGCAGATGTTTCTGCCCTTGATACTTGAAGAAAATAAAATCAATGTTTCACATTACTGCAAACTAATTAAGTGTAAAATTAGAACACAGTTAGGTTTAAGATTAAACTAAGGAGAAGCTAATCTAGAAGACAACTGAGGCATTTAATGATCTTCAAACTAAAAACTCCTATGACTTGGAAAAGACACCATGTTGAACTATTGGCCTCTCAGTCATGTCCAACTATGTTAATGGTAACACATCCTTGAAAAAATGCCAACAGCAGCATTTCTCTCAGCCTTGTCAGAATCGGTGATTTCTTAGTTTCTGTAGATCATCCCTTTAGAGACTAATTTATCCTATCAGGTTCTTCAAGAAGTAATGTATTACTTAAAGTATTTAGTGTGAAACTTGAACCAGTTTTCCTTTACAAGAACTTACATGTTTGTAATTGTTTTATATTGAAAACAAAGAGAAACATCTTCTAAGAGCATTGATAATGCTGGTCACTTAAAACCTATTGAGAAAATAGAGCATGTTGCAGGATAAATGTTACTTACTAATAACTGGCCCCTCTTGATTTTAGGGAGTCTTGATATACCTATTTGAATATCTAAATCTTAAGACGAAATCCAGTTGTGCAAAAGAGCTCAACAAAGCTTTGTCAAATTAGTAATTTCTAACAAAAAAAAGGTAATATATAGGTCCAATGAATTCCTGTAGATCCACTGCGTTTCCCCCACATATGAACACCCAAATCTAAGATTACATACCAGAGAAACAGTAGATATATTTTGTTTTCAAGCTGCCTAAATAATCCTCGAAAGTCACTGCTTGTGGGAGTAAACTTCTACACTAGATGGAAACATACATGTAACAATGCAGTACAAGCACTCTGTAAAATTCATAGCGAGAAGTAAACCTCTGAGTCTGGCAGGTAAAAGAGACAGTTTTTATATAGGACTTGATATGATGAAGTGGAATGTGGGCAGAGCTTTAAATATATGCATAGTTATGGACATTCACAACACATACAGTTTAGAGGACAAAAGGACAAAACCAGAATATTCTGGTTTGCCAACCAGAGGAGCTGTTGACCTTTCTGGAGCAGATTTCTATTCTCAAAAATTTCAGCTTATAAGTAAAGATCTTGTTGGGGATGTGAATGTTGAAAGCAGCCTCAACTGCAGTGACCCTGAGTTAGTAGATTTCAGAATCTTGGTAAGAGAGAGAAGAGCAAAAAGCAAGATTGCAATACTGGAATTAAAGAAAGCGGATTCTGGCCTCTTTGAGGATGCACTGGAAAGTGTCATGTGAGATAAAGCCCTGAAGGGAAGAAGGATGCAAGGAAACTGGGTAAAATTCAAGGATCAACTTGTACAGGTTCATGAGCAGTCTACTCCAATGACCAAAAGTAAAAACTACCAGAAGGTCTACCCGAATAAGCAAGGACCTCCCAGCAAAACTCAGACATAGCAAAGAATAATACAGAAGATAGAAGTAGTGGCAAGCATAGAGACACTGTGAGCATGGAGAGACACAGTTAGCAAAGCCAACACTCACTTGGAGTTTAATCTGGTGGGGGTGGCAAAGGCAGCAAGAAAGAATTCAAGAAATAATTTTGTTACAGATAAGTAATGAAAGGAAGACTAGACAAAGCATGAAAAAGTTGCTAAATGGGTCAAGAACGCTGTTGACCCAGGATGCAGGAAAAACTGAGGTATCAAAGATGTTCCTTGCCTCAGTTTTCAGTAGCAGAACCAGCCTACAGAAATCCAAGGACCCCGAGAAAATGAATGACTGATAAACATCTATGACTCTATTATTACTAGCTTGGTAGATGAAGCATTGCCTACACAGAGAAGCTAATGGACAATGGGCTGGATGAACAGAAAGTGAGATTAAAAATCTGCCTGGACATAGTCTTGGCCAGCCTTCATTAGGACACTCTTTGACTAGAGTGTTTATCAAATCACCTCCAATTGTCTCTACAAAACTTAATCATTCTTCATGCTGTGAGCTACCTGATATGAAAACTGAAGACGTCACCTATATCTTCTGCTGTGAGCAATGCTGTTACTCTCTTTCTGATGATGATGATGATCATCATCATCATCATCATCACTATCGTAATATTTTTCAGATGAATCAACTATCAGCTATCAAGATTCTCAAATGAAAACCAGAAAAAAACCAGGTCAATATCTGTCTGTTTGGACTCCTAGGTAAAGAATCTGAGGTTTTTCAGTGCAGTATAGGTTCCCAAAAACTGCACTGTAAAAAACAGTTGCTTTTTAGTTGGGTTTTTTGGGTCCTTTTTGCATCATTCTTTAGAATACTTTTCTAATTCCTGTTGTCAACTACATTCTTCACTCACACATAAATGTGTGTTTTGACTAAAGTATGAAACTGTCTTTAGGCATTCCGTGACTTCTTGATGGAATGATATTAAGAACTCATGTTGTGTGTGTTTGCAATTAAATATTTATTCTGGTTTAATAGCTCTTATAGAAGAAAAATTGCTATGATAGCAGAATGATCTGATAGAGTGAAGAATTTTAAAGTAAAAATCTGCCATAACCAATTTGCATCAAGAAACTAGCAAGAAGCAGTTAGGTCAGTTCAGGTAAGGAGTTTTACAGTGTTGAATCCGCAGGTAACATGGCTTTTATTAATGCTGGGATAACTAAAGCAGCTTCCAGAATAAAACAAAAAAAATCTAATTAAATATATATAATATGTATTTTTTATATATATATATACATAGTCTGTGTGTATATATATATGGTGTAGATAGAAGATAAATAGATACAGATATAGATACAGATACATATAAAAGAGATGAGTCAATGTTGCTGAAGAAGTTTTCCTACCAAGATGCATTACAAATAGGAAAATTAGTGTGTTTCCTTATGCTTCCATTTTCCCATATGTAGCAAAATCCTATTGAATGATGTCACCATTAAAGGTCTTCTATCAAAGGAGAAGAAGCAGAGTGTTGTGATGACCAGCCACTGATGATATTCTACTCAAAGAGCATGACACCAGGATGTTACCCTTCAAAACAAAACAAAACAAAAAAAAACCCACAAAAAAACCCATAACCCAAAAAACAAAAACAAAAAAGAAACAAACAACAACAACAACAAAAACCCAAAAAAACCAAACCAAAACAAAAAAAAACCCCAAAGAAACCCCAAAAATCCCCACAAAAAACCACAAAAAAATCCCACCAAAAAATCAAATTTTTTTTTCATTTGGAAATAGAAATGAAGACTTACTGAATTTCTCCTTTGATAGGAAATGCACTGTATGACACCTGTCTGAAGAGACACACCCAAATAAAGGCTTCCGCTTAGTGTGCAGTCTGGTGTGTAATTTCTCTGCGGAATATGCCAGTCTGTATCACTTCTCCCAGCAAGAACAATTAATCTGGCCTGAAATTGGGCAATGGAATGGGCCATTCCTTCTCCCCCATTTTCCTTATTAGACATTTCAGGAAAATTCTGTGTAGGCTGTTAGGAGGCATACTCACCAGTTCAGAGTCCTCAGACTATTGGGTCCAGAAATTCATGTGATCTCCACTGTGTTCTTTTTTTCTGCTTGGGCTTCACAACAGGTAGGAAACCAGATTTTGTCTTCTGTTTTCCAAGTAAAAGAACTATCTGCAAGGAAATGCTTTAAGAAAATGTCATTATATTATTTTAATTAAACATTCTTAATATTTCTTCATAGTTTAACAAATTTGCAATAGAATGCAAACAAGCATATATCTTTTCATAGTTGGTACTAAGCCTTTGTAATACACCATGTTGCTTACTAAAAAAAACCTACTTAATTTTTTATTAACTTGGGCAGATGACATTCAGTGTGCAAAAGCTAGTTGAGTTATGCTTCCCATTTTGCCCAGAGGAGCCTGGAAAGATGTCTCTTACATGCTTAGCCATCTTTTAAAGGGAGATGCAAGAAAAGGTATTTCTGTAGTGTTAAGTTAAAAGAAAGCTCAAAGTGTTCCAAAAAGGGAGTGTGCATCTTAAATATCTAGCTGCACCTCCACTTCTATATTATTCATAGAGCTGGGAAAACCTCATGTAATCCAAGAGTCTCCAACAATACAGTAGGCTTAAATTGCTTTCGCTTACAATTATCACTGAAAATATAGCAGCTTCACACTTTTTATATATAGTTTTTTATATTGTACAACTTATTAATCTGTCTAGAAGAGAATGAAAATAGTCACAAAATCTGAGTTTACCTTGCCACAGTCACTGATAAATTGTTCCTGCACTAAGGAAACAGACACTATTAATCATGTATTCTTTCCTGTAATGGTCTCCCAGAAGCCCTTTCATTTGCCAGCAGCAGAGTTTTTGCCCGTAGCAGAGAGCAACCGCTCAGTACTGTGAGGTTTGGATCCTCAGTTTCTATGTGGCAGCATCTTCAAATCATGGCCAAAGGACTGCTTACCTTGTAAATTAAATTTCCACAGTCCATGTGGTTCACATTATAGCTTATTAGTCAAGAAACAATTATGTAATCGTGTGCACCACTGAGCTAGCACAAACAGAGACACTTACACCCATGGGCTCAGAGCCAGCTCATGAAAAGCAATTGTGTGACTAACACAACTGTATTACAGATTCAGTGCTTCGTGAAGAGCTGGAGAACTAGCACTGGCATCAAAGTGATGGAACAACGTGTGCTGTAAGGAAGATTCACTTTTAAAAAATATGCACTTCTTGAATTGATTGAAAAATATGGGGTGAAGGAGGGATATATAGAAGTAACCATATTTTTCTTTGTACATAGGAAATATTCTTATCCTAAACTAACTCTTGTAGAGATTTTTAAATGAAATTCAATCAGGATCTTTATGAGTATGGAATTATGGATATATTTAGAGATGCTTTGAAATAGAGTAGTTTTGTCTTGCCTTTTTGTTTTTTTCAGTGTTTACTCTTTCAGCAGCACAAGCTCAACAAGTCTATACATATATGTGTATGTGTATAGACACAGACATGCATATGAATGTGCATATATGCACACACACACACATATATAAATATACACACTCCACCCTTGCAAACCCTCCAGGCACAGCTGCATTTGCTTTTTCTTTCTGCCCGTCTTACTGATATTCAGGTCACTTTATGTGACCAGTATATGTACCATGTATCTATACATGTATATGTATTCCTACACCTGTATTCACCCAGGATACATATAAAAATGCATAGTAAACCACGATAGAGTGAGAAAATGATGTTTCCTTCTTCAAAATAGGGCTTAAAACTTTCAGAAAGAGCAATAAAATGATCCAATAGTGACAAACAACTTCAACAAATCTTGAAAATTTACATGGGAATCCCTAATCTTGACAGAGGAGACATACAGCCAGTAAAATTTGCTACTAAACCAAACCAAAGACCAGAAGAATGTACCTGTTTCTGGGCTTCCCATAGCAGAAAAATAGTTTTTCAAACAGCAAGATTATTAAGATACCTCTGGGCCTGGTAGAAGAACACCAAAATGATCCCCTTAGTTAAGACTCAATTCCAGTTGCAATTGATAGAATTTTCAAGAATTGGCTTTTAAAAAAATGTTCTTTTTAATAATTCCTCACACCACTGGTGCTATCTTATCTCAGCACCAGAATACCCCTGACAGATTGGGCATATCTAGCTGAGTCAGTAGCTATTAATGTAAGACCCAAGATTAAGAAATTTTTATCTTTGCTGGCACTTTGGGCTTGCTCGTATGTGCTTTACCTATACAGTTTGCCAGCACCAAAAGACTTCAGAAAGCGCCAAAAATACCAATAGTTTCTTTGGCAGAGACATACTTTCATAATTACTTAAATAATTTCCTAGTGGAATAAAGGATTATAACATTTCCATATATCATATGATTGCTAAGCTTAATTTGAAGACTTATTTTGCAACCTTTTTATTCTTTCCGATATTCTATAGAATGATGTAGAAAAGGAAAGAAAAACCAAAAATCAATGAAATGAAAGAAAAACCCAAGCAAACACCTAAAAAACCCCATGACTTCTTTCTGTGTAGTTTTAACTGTACTGATCTGCCAAATTTTAAATCTCTATTGCATTACTTATATATCAAACTCAGCTCTTCCAGGAAGCCTCCTGCTATTACAATTAAAAGGTTTCTAAGAAATTATACAAGGTTTGACCATTTTGCAATGAACTTCAAGCAGAAAAATATCACAAAATGTTTGAGAATTCTGAATTCATCTTTTTCCTTTGACATTAAGTAACTGTACTTCAAGCTTTACCCTTTCTAGGAACACGCTGAAATCTGAGCACAGGAGCCCTATAATTATGCATAAGAAGCCTTACTAACTCAAGGAACAGAGAAGGTTTGATTTTTTACATAATAAACAAATTAATTTCTCATACTGTCTTTTTCAACCACATATTTGGTAGAGGCAGAAAGTATTTGTCTATGTGTCAAAGAATTATGAATACCCAGAAGCACAACACATGCTTTCTTTAGTGAGATCATTATACTTTTTTTTTTCAGCAAATAGCCATTCACTCTGAAGAATTAATGAGATCTGCATGGAACTTGTCATAGCAAGTGTGTTTTCTCTGCTTCATGGACTGAGCTATCAAATTCTAAACTGAAAATATTAAAAAGGCTTTTTAAGTGTTTTACAATCCCCACTGGTTTGTTGTTGTTGATGTTTGCTGCTTTTTGTTTGTTTGTTTTGTTTTGTTTTTTAATTACTTATACACATTCAGTATGAGATGGATTTTAATACAGTGGCCTTCACACTTCCAGATAACCTATCCATGGTAGATTCTGGAGTCAGAGCAATCCCAGTTATTTTAATGGAACTTTAGGAAGAGACACCTCAGTCCTGGGTGATACACTTCTGGCTTTCAACACAACAGCTATTTGAAAGCTAGAGTAACGTTTCCTCACTCACAATGCATGAAAGGACAAGCCTTAGCTTCTGGAAAATGCTGTCAAGAGACTCCCAGTCACCAGATTTCAACAAAAACTCTTAATTTTACTGCACAGCCAACAGCTCTGCTTTTTGTACAAAATAATGCTTTCTACAATATTTCTCCATAGACTTAAAGGTAACAAAAATGTATTTTGTCTTAAATTAGTGTTACTGAAACATGAAGCAGCAAAGCAAGTACTTTTAAAGTGAAAGTTTCTAAAATTTTAGTGCAACTAGTTAACAACCCTCTTATAGTTTAGAGCTACTGATTACTTTGCTATTTTGTAAGGAGAGTTAAGGTTTCAAAGCATTATGAATGCGATATTTCAAAATTCAGCTTTTTGTTTTTCTTTTAATACAGTTTTAGATCCTAGGAAGGCAGAGTTTTTACTTGTGAACGGCGGAGATCACTTTTATGGTGTGAGATCACTCACTGCACAGTAGTGGTGGTTTGAGAGTTCTTATTTTTCAGCCTGGGCACCGAAGGAAGAGTCAGAAGCCATTTTCTG
>PYHW01010717.1:12539575-12564964 GCA_013186435.1 Turdus rufiventris | reverse complement strand
ACCTACATTGCATTGTCCAGTTTTCCCTTAAACCAATCCAGAATTGACATCCTAACCCAAAAGATGGATGACATGAAGAAGAAGAAAGGCTTACCATGCCCTAAATCCTCCATCTTGTGTTCAGACCCCTAATATAAACAATTTTAAAACTTTACTTTTCTACCTTTTAATACTGTAATTTATACTCTATTTATTTTTTTGTGACTTTGTATTTCTTCATATAAAGATCGTAATTTCTCCCAGGGGCTTAAATCAAATTCACAGGGGTTTTGGGCACCTTACCAAGGCATCCAGGGAAGATTCCAGGGAAACTAGGGGAATATCCTGGTTCCCACATTTTCTTTGTATTTTTGGTCTTTAAAATCCAGCTGCTTTTGATTCCAAATAATTTGAAGCAATAAGAAAAACAAATAGTAATGTATCATAAAAGTTCAGTGAGCACTACATCCACTGTCTTTCCTGGGTGGCTCTGTCACTGTTCTTAAAGATCTCAACCAGAGAGGTGTCTGAATTTCAGAAGTGCCACTGCTTAAGAATTTTTTTCTTAATGTAATGTTAGATTACTTGATACACTTCTTGATTTTACAAAGTAGGTAAGAGTGCTAGATCAGATAAGCCAGTCCTTAAGCTTCTAAGGTGTGGAATCAAAGTAAGCAAACTGGTGTCAGGGCTTGTCTTCTGTTCAAATTCAGGCAGGGAATAGAAGACCAAACAACAAATGTGGTTATATTTAAGAAAATGATGATGTCACATGATAGTTTCTGACTTAAGTGCTTTTTATTTTTTTTCTTCCGAGTTATTTTTTTTCCCCACATCTGCTCATTTAACACTTTTAGATTTATTACTGATGATGCTTCCAGAAAACAGATTTCTTGGTGAGTCTATGACCAGTAGTATTGCAGCTTATCTCAAAACACATTTGTCAAGATTGTGACGTGATGCTTGACAATAGCAGGGAACTAGACTCACTGACTCCAACAACACATTTGGTTCAAGTAGATCCCAGAATGAGGTAATTAAAGAAAAAATATTTTAAAAAAATCTTCAGTTTGGATGGGAAAAAAACCACCAAAACCTGTGAAAATTATGCCTGCAGCAAATTCTGATCAAAACATCTTTGCTGTAGCTACTCAAGGTACTAAAATACATTGGCACTTCTTGTAATACTCTTCTAATGCCAAATTAAAATCACTTCAAACATTCTGCCACTGTGAAATAATTTCATACATCTCTAAACCAGATTTAAGCATAAACTGTGTACACTACAGCCACCTAGATTTATACAAAGCATACATCTCTAT
The DNA here is from genome assembly GCA_013186435.1 of Turdus rufiventris. NCBI lineage: Eukaryota > Metazoa > Chordata > Aves > Passeriformes > Turdidae > Turdus > Turdus rufiventris. The sequence continues at coordinate 12,563,663 of PYHW01010717.1, read as the reverse complement.
AGATATAATTACTTCCAGGTTGACATAAAAAACTGAATTTAAGCTTTAAAAGAAAGACAAGTCATATATAGTAGATAGAAGAAACTTTTCCTCATAGAAAGAAATAATAAGCAAACTGATAACTTAAATATTTAGATGATCACTGTCAGGTACTCCTTATACTCTGGGAAGGTGGGGATTATACGTGGGTACACTCAAAATGTTTAAGTATTTTTAACAGTAGTAGGAAGAGGAGATAACACTTAAGGAAGAAAGGAAAACCAACTAGTCAACCAAACCAAAACCCCCCACGCATTTAATATCCTATCTGAAAACTCCTGTTGCTAGATTTTCGTTTTGAATGGAAATGCAGGTAATATGCAAAAAGATCCCTCCTGTGACCAGGTTTCACAAGGTGTCTGGCCTATGTGAAATTTTGAGGTGTCTCAGTACTTTCACACTTCAAAGCTCTGTTCTGTTTTTTCCAAACAAAAACCTAACCCAATCTAAACTAAACAAACACAGGTGTATTTACCAAGCAGCTAAACTGTGATGTTCAGCTTATTTCTATAGTCTGACAGTAAGACTGACACCTTCTCTATCTCAGTTCTCTTGGCTCAATCCGTACAGTCTGCATAATTCAACATCTTAGTTAGTCTTCAGGCAGCTTTGCAAATTATCAAGTCTTTCCTTCCAAAAAACTTTATCGAGTAGATTGAAAACCGTATTGCTGCATGAAAGTTTAATTTAACAGCAAGTGAACAAAAATACAAAACAACTTCTGAGATATCTGTTTGTTTGCAGAAAAAGAGTGTCAGGTTTGGCTGTAATGCTATGAACAGCATGTCAAAACTTTGCAATACAAAGATATATTTAGGTATGTAGGATCACAAGAAATCTATATGAACTGTAAGCCTCCAGAAAAGCTACTTTTAGCTTTTGGATATGATTGCAGTGAGTTTCTTCATGGCTTTCAGTTTGGGCTCACTCTCTGACAACAATTCACCTGTCTAAGCAAACAAACAAGATAATCCTTCCTATCTCTACCTAAAATTAGACATTGTTTTTCTTTTCATTAAGCTTTGGAAAGCATTGAGGGACTGTAAATTAGTGTCTTAAACAGCTACATAGTACTTGTCATCTCTGATGGAGATTCGAAATATAAAAGGCCTTACTTTGAGCTTTATCATCTTTATCTTCTGCTCTGGCATTAATGTTTAATGTTATGCTCAGATTTGGTTTTCTTTTTCCTCATTTGTATACTTTCATGTGCAGAAAGGTAAATTTAGATTCCAGATTATGTGGTATTAATCATGAGATATTCAACTGAACTACATCCATTTTTATGGCTAGAGGTGTATTTGTATAGAAAATATCTGGGTGCCATTTTCATCTTCATAGTTTCCTGGACGGTATTACTTTTTGCATTAAATATCTATTGGTAATGGAGTGATGAAAAACTATGATCAAGCATTTACACATCCTATCTTTTCTGAACAACTTGTGTATGCTGGTGTATTGAATGAATCCTTTAAAATCCCAGGAATACTAGAAACAACTCTGAAAAACTAGATACATCTAATGAATCTTAGTCGGCCCTAAACAACCCTTGTGAGCTAATCCATGTAGGAGAAAAGAAGGGTTAAAAAGAGAACAGTAAGACATTTTAAGCACCCTTTTTGCTCAATGTTTCCTAAATATTGTTTAAAGGGGATGAATACATCAGCAAAATCCCTACAGAATCATTTAATCTTTGAATACAAATATGTGTATTCTTTGGTGCTCTTTGAAGGGCCCACAGACTAGAACCAATAATTTCTTTTGTTTTCTCTCACAAATAAGCTAAGCTATACCTTGGTCTTGCTTGAAAATTTGTTTTACTTGTAGTTCCTTTCTGAAAACCTTCCCAGCACAAACGTGTGTGTGCTAAAGCACAGGTGCCCACACAAACACACAGATCTACACATGTACTGCTCTATCAAGCAGCTTTATCATTGCTGAGAAAATACGTTCACTATAATTTCTGAAAACTAGGATTTTGATTAATGTAGAATGTAGTAAGCTAGAAGGCTCTATCTGCAGCTAGACATCAAGTGAAATAATGGTGTTGGAATATACCATTTTTCTGGGCTTCAGTACATTTTTTAGTGTGGTAAACAGCATTCATCTGATTTCCTTTGCAGATGCAAAATGTGCCTGTAAAGTCCGGGGAAAAAGAAACCTACATAGCCATTACAAGCAGTGGCTGTAAAAATGTGGAACTATGTCCAAATTACAGAATTATTCTTTCTAAAATTTAGTAACTTTACAAATTTAACAATTTAGTAAAATTTTGGTGAAATTATTGAAGATTGTCTATTAATGTAAACCTATAAATCATTAACCATACTTACAGCTTCTGAAGCTTTAAGGAATTTCAGAAAAAAACTCATTAGTCTTTTTTCCTTTTAAAAAATTATTACAAAAAGTAGAGAGCACATACTTGTAATTTTATCTAGTAACAGAGTCATATACCTGATGGCCCTACTCTCAAAAGACACTGGTGCAACAAAACAAAAATCCAGAAGTGGGTTATTTTTGTTGAGTAATTGGTTCTTCTCAATTTAAATTTTTATTAGGAAGTAAAATCCACATAGAATATAGAGCAGTTAATATTGACATTAAGGAAATCTTCATCAAATATTTTGAGGACTTTTACAGTTCAAAAGATCAAAGGAAATAATGTATAAACAGGGAGAAAAGAAAGGGCATAATTTTGACTAGATGAAAGGACAAGGAATAAAGACAGTGCCCAAATGCAATAAGTATCAGTTTAAATGCAAAAAAACCTTTAATTGTTTTAAAACTGGTGTGAGGTATTGTCACGAATTGTACTTTTTTTTGATTAGCCCTACAAACTCCAAGCAAGCTCATTCTATTCACATTACGAAATAGTGTGCGCCATCCATAATATTGTTTCACAAAAGATTTTCCAGAAGTTTTTCATACCTCTTCCAAGAAGTTTAGAGGTTTGAAATTCCCTGATTGGTAGACAGGCCAGTACGAGGTTCTTCAAAGTAAAGAGTTTAAGGATTAATATTAAAAAATTATGAAGTTATTTTGCATATGAAAAGACAGTGTATTTGTTTCTTCTTTAATTTGTTTTCTTATTTTGTTTCATTTTGGATTGGGTTGTTTTGTTTTGGTATTGAACTCAAAGGCTTGGAGGGATGAGAAATTAAAGATGATTAGTGTAATTATACATAGAATATCTCATCTGAAACCTTCAGTCTTTTGAAGGTAAATGTTATGTCAAAACTTTCTTGATTAAATAGAGGGTGAGGCAGAAGAGTGTAAGCTCTAAAGGAATTCACAATAGAATGAGACTACTGTCAACTTCTTTAAATATATTTAAATATTAAGTAGTTATAATCATTAAGTCCTAACATACAATAACCCATCTGCATGAGAGGTTATTTGAGGAACATAACAAATTTCATGTTGGAAAGAATGACACAAAATAAGCAGAACAACTTTACTGCTGGTATTTCAAGTTTCAGCTATCCATGCAAATGCATCTTTCCCTTTCAGTCATTACATTAGGATTTTGTGTTACCATTATTAGGATTTTTTCATAGTCACGCAGCATTATTCACACATAATATTTCTGCAGCGATTTTTATTTATGTGGAAATCTTTAGTATAAACATGATACACAGTTGTCATACTGCTAGTGCAAAGAGTCAATCAGCAATATTTCAGAGATTTTGTTTTGCTGATACCACTATAATCACTATCAAAAGAGCATTTCTTCACTGCAAAGTTTCTGACACCTGGATACAAGCTCCCTAGGAGATATGTGGCAAAAAACAGGGGCAGGAAGCTATTACAACTACCAAGACACAAGTCAGGTAGCATTACAGATAACTTACTATCAGCCCCAATCAGAATTTTTCAGTCCCTTTGTGCCTACAGGTGGGATACAGTAACTACTTTTGGCCCCTATTTTCAGGTTATCAACAAACTGTAGAATTCAGAGGAAGATCATGGAACCGGTAACTTGAACATGTGATATACCAGAAGAAACTGATGGAACTGGATTTGTTTAGGCTGTTGAAGAGAAAATTGAAGAATAATCTGATTACCACACTCCTTTACCTAAGAGAAGCTGTAAGGAAGACAGAGTGGGGTTCTTCTCCAAAAAGCATATTAATAACACATAGGCAAAAATCAAAAGCTACAACAGGGAGATTTCAAAGTGAATGCAAGACAAAAATTCTACATGAAAGGAGCACGTGACTGTTGGGAAACATTGCCTTGGGAAGCTGTGAAAGCTCCACTGCCGCAGGATCTCAAAACTCACCTGAAGAACATCCTGAGCAATGAGATGCTATTGAAGCTAATCCTGGTTTGAGCACAGGGTAGATCAGATGACCTGTGGAGGTCCTTCCTTTTTTCTCTTTTTGACTAGTTTTGTTTAGATTTTACTTGAAAGCAAGGAAAACAGTGCATCTGATTGACGAGAAGACTGAAATAAAAACCATTTTCCTGACAGAAATTCAGAGGAGTGAAGTAGTTGAGACAAAAAAGAAGTATATCATAGTGTCCCACTACACAGTCCCAATATAATAGGAAATATATATTAATTTTTCAAGTAGTTTGAATCATTTTTCTGCTTTAATTTTTCAATTCAACTGCATGCTGTTGTTGCACTTGCAAAGCTATACTAGGTCCAGGCTGCCAGTGTGAATGCGAGTCTTTTGAGGGTCAAAGGGAATGTTATACTATAAACATGAACTGGGTAAAAGCTGAAAGATTTAAAAGGTCTTACTGAAAAGGCTTCAACAGCTCAAGTGCTATCTCTCCCTTTTGTCTCATGTTTTGATAATTCAAACATCTAATATTGCTGAGGAATATAACTAGATTGGAGATCTTTGATTTTTTAAGAAGTTGTTTGTTACAATGATTCTTGTGATTTGAAAGCATACAAATGAGTGCAATTATCATTCTCTGTATGACTTAGGAGATTTTAAAATGGAGTAGAAATTAATTTAAAGGAGTTCCAAGTGGTTAGAGAATGACTTCACAGTGCATAGAAACACATTTTGTTGTTAGAAATACTGACATTATGAAAAGTTTTTCCAATAACAGGAAGAAGTGAAAGCCTTGGAAGCCACCTCTTAATGCCACACTAAACTGTTGGTGGTATTAAGAGTAGATAGTGCCATACTCAATAAAAGTATTCATGTAAGATTACCTTTGTTTTTCCATGAGCACTCCTGATGAGGAATTTTCATTGTTCTCTACAGTGTGCTGAGTAATATTTTATGCTACAAAAGACATCTTATTCTTAGTGAACAAGAATTCACTAACATTCTTAGTGAATAAGTTTTTTAAATGTCTTTTTGCTAGCACAAGAAGATATTTTATTGCATAAATATTAACAGCCAAGTTTTTACAAATAGTAATAGTAGAAGAAAAAAAACTTGTCTCTAAAAAATTCTGACTGATTTGATTATGCTTAAATCTAAACATTGCTCATTAACCACTTTCAGCACATTTTAAATCTCCCAGAACAGTTACAGATTAATACTAATATTTTGGGAAGCTTGGAGAAAATAAATTCTTTATAATTTCAAAGGGACTTTGGACATTTTGTATAAAAATCCCACATATCATTCATGATCTTTCAATTCCATGGTTAACGCAGCTATCCTAATTCACAACACAAATACTCGGAAAGACTTAAATGAATGAGAAGTTTAGGAGAGGTGCCCAAGGGAGAATTTCTCACTGTAGACCTAATTATCTTAACTTTCATATTCCTTATGAGTCTTCAAGAATTGATAACCACCTGTTATTCCCTTTTGCGCTCCAAAATAGTTACATATGCAAAAGCCTGTGTGAGCCATGTTAAAGACAGAAGATGATTGATGTTTTCTGAAATAATGGTTGTCTTGTTAACATTTTCCTCATACTTAAATCAATGTTTTTATTTTTTTTAATTAAAAATTCTAAGCCTTGATCTAATGGATTAAATTATTGAAGAAAATAATTATTGATTTTTTCAAGTTGGTTCTAAAGCTGAATGCAGAGCGGAAAGCTCTTTAATGTAAAAAAAGTTAAAAAGGAATACATCTAGGAAGCTGTCATAATTTAATCTCTGAAAGATATTTGTATATTAATTGGTTTATATCAACTAAGATTATTATAACATAGAGAAAAAATATTTCACATCTGCAGGAAACATCATTCCCCAAACTTTTTTAATGGTAGCTATTTAAAATTGTTAACATTTAGAATCAGAATTCCCAATGGTAAAATAACAGAAAAGTCTGGCAAAAAATTTATCATGTTGGCACTTACTTCTCTACCTGTGTCACTTTCAGTCTATATACTATCACAATTAATCTGTCTGGAATAAAGTTAATTCTCGTTATAGCAGTCAGAATGGTGCCATGTTTGGATTTGCAACAAAAACAGTGTTGATAACAAAGCATTATTTTGGCTATTTCTGAGCAGAGTTTGGACAATGTCAAATCTTTCTCTAATACTCACTCTTTGTCCCCAAGCAAACACGATGGCAAAGCACAAAAAGGTGGGAAGGAATGGCTGACCAGAGTTGATCAAAGGAATGAATATTCAATACCGTATTAGATGTTGTGCTCAGTAATACCAGCTGAAACAGAATGGAAGAGGAAGGAGAAATATTTTTATCTACCTCTGGTGGGAAGTAGTAAATAAATTGTTTATTTTGCTTTCTTGCCTTTTCTTCTGTGAGTCTCTTCCCCATTCCTCCTGCAGTGGAGAGAGGCCAAGTGACTAGAGGGGTACATTGAGGATCAGGGTCAAGGGAAAAAAAGAGGATCAGGGTCAAGGGGAAAAAAAAAGAAAAAAAAAGAAATATATATATATAAAATAAATACATATATATACACATATATATATGTATATATGTACACATGCACACCTCTGTATACTTTCCTGAGACAAGACTGGATGTGATATTTATTTGTGGTACTTATTGCCATAGTCTAGTTTACATGGTGGTGTTTGGTCACAGAGTGTACTCAATGATCTCAGAGGTCTCTTCCAACTCTGATGATTTTGTGATTCTCTGATAAGCTTTGTACTTCCATATTTGCACTTTGCTCTAAGAGCCAACAGAGTGAAGACAGTTCACCTTCTAAACTTATTTTCCTAAAGCTCCACATTCTAGGACATTTTAATGGTCGTGGTTGGACATTTCGCACGTTTGTCTTATTTTAGTTGCCATTAAACTTTCTCAGTAATGGTTATCTGAGAAGCTTTAAGGATGGCACAGGAATCATAATTGGAGTTCCAGTGTAAAAACACTCCAGTAGAGTTTCCAGCTGATGATATAAGTAGAGAAGAAGTAAAATGGAGTTATCTTGACCTCTTCAATGGCTAAATCACTTCCCTGTTGTAATTAATGGCAGCTTCAATTAACTGTGCCTAAATATCTGAAGAGTTTAATTTTCTTCAGTTAACAGTGTTGCAAGAAGATAGGTATATTTTCAACATGCAAAAACGTTTGTGAAGATAATTGAGTTTTCAACACAGTGTCTGTATTTCTTTTAACCATATTCTCACAGTTCTGCTCCTCTTTTAACCATTCCTGGTTCTGATGTGACTGTGAAAAGGAGCATGCACAGCTGATCCCACTAGAATTGTATGGGTAAGTATCTAAAATTTTGTTCTGATATCCCAATCAAATAAAGGTGGTTTTCAATCTGGTTTTCAAATTCCCAGAGAAGTCACACTAATGCTTGAAAAAAACCTGAGGTAAGTTAGTTTGAGTGAGAATTGAAAACAAATATATTACCTAGATAAGAGATATTTGGCAGTGGATTATTATATTTTACTTCAAATTTATCATATAGTAATATTTCAGAGTTAAATATTTGTTTCCAAATATTTGAGGCTTACCATATGTCACATATTGTTATGTTGAATCTCAATGTTGTCGCTGATATTGAAAAAAAATTTAATATATTTTAAAACTATTACTATAGAACCACCCCCCCCTTTTTAACAAATAACATTAAGCTGGTAACACTAATTTACATTTGTTTTCCTAGTGCAATATTTTGTCACCATGTTTCCTTGATGTATTTTCTCCTTAATATCATATCTTTTGGTTAAAAGCTTCTAAGTTCTGTGCAAATGTTTTATCCAACATTGCTAAGTTTTACCTTTAATACATCAGATTTTATTTGAAACTGTGTTTCTTCAGTACTTTTATACTCTTGAGTGTATCTGATGAATGTCTCATAATTTTTGGAAATCCTTCCTTTAAAACCATCCCTCAATTTCTGCTCTTTAAGAGGATATGCCATAAATAGTAAGCATAATACTGTGAACTGTGCTGCATATCCTAAAATGACACTGATGTTTTCTGCTATAATTTTTTCTTTTTTTTTAATCTTCACTCAATGTACTTTGGAAGAATGGAACATTCTCAGGATTACATGGGCAACAAAAATTTAGGGTCTTGAATCTTTTGTTTAGCTTTATTCTCAATATATTTCACTACACAGTGATGGAGTACATCTGGAGTTAGAGATGTGTAATACCAGTATCTCAGGATGGAAGCAGCATGAAATATTCAACAAGCTATTGCCTACTCTCCCCACCTGACACACAAACACTTAAATGTTTAAATCCTGGCTACCAGAAAGTAATCTTGAAAGAAGAAAAGTTATTTTTAGGTTCTATTCTTCTGAGATGAAGAATATATCTGCTCTGTTTTATGTTGTTGCCTTCAGAAAAGCAAATAGAATAAATTGCAAGAGATTATAGACTAGGCAGCAGAGAAAGGGAAAGAAATAAAAGCAGTTCTAAAAGTGCTATTAATGTTCAAAAAACATAGACTGGCAACACCTTTAAAAGGTACTCCTGGGACTGGTTTTGTTTGCAATCTGAAAAGAGCTTTGTTAAAATGTGTTGTCCATCATGCAAGCTGAGCTCAGAATTACCCTCTCAACAAGAATTACAGTGCCTGCAGATCACTGAAGCTCTACCAAGCCAAGCTATGGTGCTTACAGGAAGACTGGTCCTTTATCCTGGTTTGACACCCTTCATTCTGATATGTCACTGCTAGGTCTCTAAAAAACCCATGGGTATAGATCAGAAACCATGACTAGGTGGAACCAGGACCCTAAAGACAGTGGAATAAGCTGAGCTGGGCTATCTCCTCTACTCCTTTCCTGTGACTCTCTGTGATAAGTCACATGCAAATATTTGGTGGGAAAATCTTCTCCCTTCCTCCCACCTAGACACACACAGTTCTGTTTTTTCAACTGCTTTTATCATCTTTGTGGGACAAAAACTTGGGTGCAAGTCCAATTACTAAGGTAAATAAAAGGCACCAACATTTCTTTCCAGTATACTGAGAGGGGAAATTTCTATTTTTGTAAGCATTAGCTAAGATAATATAAACAAGACCAGAAATATTTTTTCTACATAAAATTTAGTATTTCAATGAATAATATACATTCAATTCTATTGGGATATTGTTCTATTATTCCATAGGCCTTTTAGGGCGGGTCTGTAGGGACCTAGTCTTGTAATCCCAACAGTTTGTGGAATATTAATTTGTGTACACTGACTTCTCTTACGACAGCAGGACACACTAACACAAGTAGCAAACTTCAGGTCTGAGAATTACATATTCCAGAACTGCAGTTACAAATCACACAGGTAAGCAGAAGATAACAGGGAAAACAAACTTCTGGCTTATGCACTGCTGAGAGAGCCCTTGTCTTCTGCTGATCACCCACAATCTTAAAGCACAAAGTGGTCACAGTAAAACTACAGTGCAAATAAGCTACAGGAAAGAGTAAAAAAATCTCCTGCTACATGTTTGAGATTACAGTAAATTGTCCCTCTAAATACTCTACTCCCAGACTTAATATTCCACCTTTGAGATGATTCCTGTCCTGCTATTAAATTCTTTCCTGAATAGGCAGTGTCTTGAAAAACTTATGCTTTCTTTTTATTAGTTCATTCAGATGATCATTCTAGAACTCAGTTTACAGGTTAAAAATTTTTGTTCTTATTTTCTGTTGAAATCTGTTACCAATAAACACGCTGCTATACTCAGCTAAGTGTGATTTGGGCTCATGCTGTGATGTAAGTACATTAGTGTATCATTTTGTTCAATCAAAGCCCTATGCAATACCAGATAGTTTCAAATAAGTAAATTTGGTATTAAACATTGTACTTTTCACGTGTGGGATATCTAAAAGAACTCAGATAGTGACTATTGGACTCTTGGCAATCTGTTTCTAATAATCTCCACTAGACCCTTCAAGTGCATCCTATCACATTTGGTTATGTGTACAATTCCTGTGACCCATTCTTTTTATTACTCACAAATACACCTAAAGAGACTCAATATCTTTCTCAGTAATTTTTGTGCTGAAGTAGATAAGGTGTTTAAGGACAGGTTGGATGGGGCTCTGGTCTAGTGGAAGGTGTCCCTGCCCATGGCAGGGTGTTGTAACTAGGTGATCTTTAAGGTCTCCTCCATTTCAAAGCATTCTGTGATGCTGTGATTTCATTTTTAATAGGAGTTCCTTCTCTGATCACCCTAGCATCCAATTATTCTTGTTTCAAATTAACCTGGTTTTGAGCATAAAAATTCAGAATAATACAGAATATACTAATAAAGGTCTCTGTGTTTTTTGTAGTTCTGATGTTATGCTTTCCTATACTGGAGATGTTGTTTTCTTTTCTGAAAGATATTAGCATTATTTTTTTTTCTAAGTTGTTGTTTATAATGATTCTATAACTAAAAAATATATTCAAATCTCTCTCACTTTCTACCAGCTTTAACTAATGATGTATTTCTTTATAGTAGAACTTCCCATTATTAATCCATTAGTACATACTGAAATTTTGTACTAAGAATTTTATTTTCTTTCCTGCTAGGAAGTAGGATCAAATTATTCTTGTAGTATTATTTCATGCTTCACAGCACCAGCAATACCTAAAGATTATAAACATATGCACCATTCAGGATATTACTGAGTTCAACTGTACATATTACAGAAAATTTAATTTGGTATAAACTCATTAAGAAAATAAAACAAAAAACCTGTGAATTGTAAACTGGGACCTTCCACGATTCACTTTGGCATAGAGTTTTGCAAGAGACAGTGGCTTCAGTTCAAAACTTTTAGATGGGTTTACATTAGCCAATAAATGCACCCTGGCTTTTATTATTATTTATGTTATTTTAATCAGTATGGCCATTGTGAGCAGTTACAGGACTGAATTGTGTACCATGAAAATTTCTACTGCTACCCATAGTTCACCAGTACAGAATTATTAGTTTGGAAGATTGAAAAAGTCTGGAAAATATTTTATGTGAATAGTACAGGCATATGGCCTGGCTGACTGATAGTCTCATTTTTCAGTAATAGCTAGATACAGGATTTTTAGATACTTACTTAGACAATTATATTATAAGAGATCTTTCACAGGAATTCTCTGAGGTTTTTTTATTTTTTTAAAGCCACATCATTTTTAATCATGTTTTGTCTGTCAACAGTCAAGAGTTATCAACAGGAACAGAAGTGCATTACTAAGAAAACTCTGATTCTTAGAAAGGTGCAATATTTCCTAATGCTCAGAAGTGACTAATGATTGTGTCAGTTTGTGTCAGGCTTAAAGAGACATTTTTCAGGAATGGATCACCACGTTTATTTAGATATTATACTCCCAGATGAGAGCTCAGAGAGGAAATTCAAAACCCAGTAGTTTCTGAAAATATTCCATTTCACATCTAGAAAAAAATGGCCTAAGCGTCAAGTTTCTCTGCATGATTTACAATGACAATGTTAGTCTAGTATCTAACCAGTTCAATTTTAAATTCTTGCAGTACTCCTATTATTTTTATTTCACAGTATGCTGCTTAACCCAAGTATTTCTTAAAATCATTGCTTTTGTCCTTTTGTTTTTTTTTAACCACAAAACCATTGTTTCAAACCCTTTGAAAACCAGGTTTTAAATCTCATAACCTAGCAGTCATAATGTAGACAGAACTGAGATTGTTGCTTTACTCTGCAATACTGTGAGTTTCCTTTCTTTATTTCTCCTTTGAATTTATTTTAAATGGAACATTAGTTCAATCACTGAAAGTTAGGAAAGTTAATAAAATTTTCTTGTTCCTTTGTCTTCATAATCTGATTGTTTAGTGCAGAGAGAAAGAAAAAAGTTTTAGTAATGGACAACATCTTAGTTTATAATTACTATGCCTTGTAAACAGTGCAATACAAGTTTCATGATCATTTGGACACCACTGTTCTGCTGTATAATGAAATTTAGGTACTGTCAAAGCACTGTTAATGGTGATAAATAACAACATAGAAACTAGGAACTCTGAAGAAGACAGAGTTCACAATATGTAAACTGCCCTAGAACTTGAGTGGCTTTTGACAAATTATAAATACTGGCAAAACCCACAGGGGTGAAATTCTCAAACCATAGTCTGCAGGATTCACTTCTCATCAGGATTTAAATTGTTGTTTGCATGCTAAATTGAATCAAGACTAAAAAATAGCTTTAAGCTGACACAGAACTATTTCAAACCAAGCCACTTAAAGCACAAGAATGCTATTTAAACAAAAGTATCTCTTGTAATTTTTAAAAATCTTTTGGAATTTATGAGGTTTTGAAAAATTAGTCTAGCTGTTATTATGTTAGAGTAATGCAGCCTTTATTTTCACATGGATTCAGCATTCTTTTATAAGCAAAAATGTTTATGCTTCTTACAAATCAATAACTTTAGGAACAATCCCCTTTTTGTGAGGAAATATAGGGAGGAAATGGCCACTGGTTGACAGCTATGCCCATAGTGAACTCCTGTACTGAACTGACCCATTAAACTTTCTATATTAGTATGCTTCTACCATTCCTCCAAGTGACATTACTGTGTGACCACAACAACACTGTTTCTGCCAGAAGGAAAAAAGAAAATCTTATTCTGCACTTCTTATACCTTCCCTTTCTTATAGCAGTTTGAAGAATGGTTCAGTTTAAAGTAGTAATAGTGTTGTAGCACTATAAGGATATAAAAGTTCATAATACAGTTTCTTCTCACAAACCTTGCTCCAGTTTTTTATTGAAACAATTCTTTTTCTGCTGATTGTTTTTCCTGGTAGATTTCCTGGTCCTTTTCTCACAATGCAGGGTATGCCGGTTAGATTTTTTTAGTGGAAGCTGCATAGTGGGTAGAAAATCCACTCGCTACAGAGGTGCACTGGTCAGATAGTTCTACTTTGGTCAATATATTTCACTCTACCTAGAAATCTCACCTGTGAACCAATCTGTCTTGTTCTTGAAACAATGAACAGGAAGGTTAGAAGAAAATGATATCTGTGCATTTTGGACTGGTTCTGACACAGATTAATTTAAATCAGCACAATAGAAAATCAGTCATTGCTGCTTTAATCACCAGATATTTGCCTTTTTACTTTGCACAATTTCACTATGTCCAGCTGCGAATTTGTAGCTCAGATTGCAAGGCCATTCTAGGCTGAAATCTCCAAAAAACATGTAGCAGTGATATGTATGAAATGGGAAAGTAGTACATACAAGAAATATATAGATATAGGCATAAATACATACACATAACTGTATATAAGTATGTACTCACAGAAGCTTTTAATTATATAAGAGCATATATATATAGACTTAGGTGTGTCTAAGAAATATTGTATAGTGAGATAAATATAGATTTTGATAGAGAACATGGTCCACATAAAGAAAATACAGGTGAATTTCCACATTAAATATAAATTAATACAGCCATACTAACATATACAAGTATTTATGAATTTTCATTGAGAATGGGAGAGTTTGGAAGTGGAGAATTTTCAGATTAAATGGACACATAACAAAATATTTAGCAGGTAAATTTAACATATTCCAGTTGATGCTTGAAAGAGATGGCACAAAGAGAATAACAAAAGCTGCTGCTTGATGCTAGAGACAGAGGAGAAGATTTAGGGGTTTAAGTTTCTAACAGGATTTTGAGAGCTTAGCACAGTCTTGCTTTTAGGTCTAATATAGAAGCAGGTTTTCATACATAGGGATTTGGAAACAAACTTTATTTGATCGCTCTGAGGAGCTTAAAGAAGACTCTAAGACAAAGTAGTGGAGAACTACAATTTATAGAATAAGAAATGCTTGAAGTGTCATCCTAATCACTGGCCAGGAACTCTCTAAATTTTTGTCTATTCAGTCACATTAACCCTCCATTTTTTGTTTGATTTACTTCTTGTAAGTCCAGTATTGCTTCAGAATGTTAGAAAAAGCGTGTTGAATCCAGTACTGAGATTGACAACATGGTCAGTCCCACAGTATGGAGTAGCCACAAACAGCATCAGGGAATCTGTGATTCCTAAAGGCAGGGGGGCCCTGCAGTCCATGGATCCATCATTCTGAGTGCTTCCAGGCTGAGGTTCTAGTAACCTTGTGTACCAGACATCCCACTGAAAATGGAAGCTGTATGTCCATGCTGCCAAAACGATGCTCTCTGATGCATGGTGGAAAAAAATTTCCAGCTTTGCAAATCTGAGCCCAGAAATTTGTGGTCGTTTCTTGTATAGGATGAGAAAAATGTGAAAATTCCTGTTCTCCAATTTTTTTTTTTTTTCTGAAAGCAAAATCACAGTAAATAAATAATTTTAATTCTCTCAATCTCTCAATATTATTAGTCGAACATTTGCATCCATTTTCAAACCAAACAGTTCCTCAAAAGAATAATGTGAATTACTTTTACCAGTTCTTATAATTGTGAAATTACTGTAATACAGCTTTCAAAAGAAGAGCCTAACAGGACTACTAGTCTGAGACAATAGCACTGTTTGAATGAGATCTTAAATGCAATCAGCATCTTTCCTCATTCTCTGAACAAGATGCAAATGTCTAAAATGCAGGCTCCTTGACAAAACTCAGAAAGCTGTATTGATCAATTGTATGTTGTGATTTTTCAGTTAGTCCAATGCAATTCAATAATATTCTTTATTTTTATTTGCTAGTAGCTTCAGGATGAAACTAGAGACATGATTTAACTTAAAATCATGTACTTTGTTTGATGAGTTTATTTCTAAAACATGGGAAAAAGCATTTGCTATGCAATGAGAATCAGGTTGTTTTTTAAGAAACTTGCCATGTGAGTATGATTGCAACAATTAGGAATTAGCCTAATGGTGTCATGATTAAATAATTTGGAAGCACATGCTCAGGATTAAAATTGATATGAATCTGTGGTCATACATAGGACTACATCTTCACTGCTGAACTTGCATTTTTTTTCTGTTTAGGATCTCTCATTTCTGTTTTGATTTTCTAAAAAGTTTATACTGTTACTGGAGATAAAGGAACAATAGAAAGCAGTGAAATAAGTAGACTTCTAAAGAAAGAATATTTCAAGCAGACCTTTCTCAGAGTATTTCAGGTACTTCTGCTCATTGTCTTAGACACACTCTTCTGAGCTTGTGGTCCAGGATCTCCCACACAAGTGACATTCCACCACAGTGGTAGCTCTGTGGCTTGGAGGTGACAATCTTTCTCAAAAATCTTTCACAGGAGCTAGACGCAGTTCATGTAGTTCATTCCCATTAGCTCATGCAAGTATTAAACAACCTTTTCTGAGGCAGATTATTCAAGTGAATCCTTCAGAAACGTCCACCTTTAGAAATATATACAAGTACAAATTCTAAGTTCTGTTCGTGCTGTGTGCTGAGATGTGGGGTGAATGTACTGCTAAAACTATGTAAACATGCTACAGATAATTCTATTGCATATATTCCTACCATTACTTTGAAATTTAGAATGATTTTATGGGCTTTATTGCTTTTATGATGCTCATTTTTAAACAATAATAGTTGGGGAGATTGTAGTTTCATATGTGTGCTAAAACTACTTAAGCAAATGCTTCTATCTTTTGGACTTATATTTCCACTAACTTCATTACATATTCATTTTTCTTTTGTGAGTGGAGTTTTTTTTGTAAACATTTCAGAAAACAGTTGCAGAACAAGTTCTTTGCAGGGAATGATAGGTCTGAAGTGCTGAATATGTAGTGGGGGATAGCAAATAATTTGTGGACCTTATCATGTTTCTGTAAGCCAGCTGATTCTCCTTTTTGCAAGTGGTTTAAAACTAATTACAAAAATAAATCTTGATAAAAGAGGAGATAAAGAAGCTCTGCATGGTACCTTGACTTTAAATACAGTACAGCAGTGCCACTTCTCTGTTGCCCATGTATATAAAAATGTTGAGTAGCTAAAGATCTTCATTGTACTTACAGATTAGTACACACCTGTGATCACAGATGCACTTATTTCTGCAGAAGTAAAAATTATTGTTGTTTATTTTAGGTTTGCTTCAGATGCATGCCTCAATAGTATGAACATTAATTACAGTAATTTCACAATTATAAGCCGCATCTGATTATAAGCCACACTTCTGGGTGTCATCAACTTTTTGTTCTTTGGCCATATATAAGACGCACTGGATTATAAGCCGCACTTTTGTTCGCAGAGAGGACCTGTGTGCAACAAAGTAACAAATTAGTAACAATTGTGCGATCGCGGGGTTTACTGGCAGGTGCTCAGTTTGCAAACACTTTTCACAGATCGGAGTAGCCTTTAAACGCAGAAAAAAAACAGAGAAAAATCACTCACTTTTATTAAACTTGCCGACTCCACTCTCACCCAGGTGAGGGGAGGGTGCGGCCCAGGGGGGCGAGGGCAGTGGGGCTGGGCGAGCTGGGGACCTTCTGCCCTGGGCTGTTGGAGGAGGCAGGGGCCACAGGCGGGAAAGTTTCTTGGCAAGCGGTGAAGCCCCCCTGAGTGCTGCGCCGGCCTGCCGCGGTGCCGGGGTGGCCCTGGCGCCGGGTGGGCCCCACTGCTCACTGGTTGGGCTGGTGCCCTGCCCCAGGCACTGTGTGGCAGTGAGAGCGAGGGCGGAGCCCGGGCCCACCATTGTCGGGGGCTGGGAGACTGGCAGAGCAACTTGGAGGCGCTATGTGGGGCTGGGGAGCGCTGCCGCTGCCCCGCCACTGGGCCAGGTGGGCTCCAGCTTGGCTCGGGGCTGCTGTGGGCTGGCACTTCCGGGTTGGTAAAATTCATAACTTCATCCATATATTGGCCACTCCTGAGTGTAAGCCGCATTTCTGGGTTCAGACCAAAAATTTTAATCAAAAGGGTGCTGCTCATAATAGTGAAATTATTGTAAACTGCTGTGCATTGCTTCCCTAGATACAATGTATTCATGATTAAAATATTCTGAAATTTTATAACAGAAAGCAAGAACTATTGTGGTTTAAAGAAAAAAGAACAAATTTGTTCTTGTGCTTGATTAGCTGTGCTAAGGCAAACTAAGTAAAGTTTGTTCTTTGCATGCAACTATGTCTTCTGAAACAAGAACAAAGTTAGTATTTTGAAACATATAAACCTAACCTACATTTTACTTCCTGAAAGATCTTCAGAAAGGAATTAATAGAAATTTGCCATTTGTACAAGACAAGGACACAGAGATGGTCTGTGACCACATCTCTACAATTTCCTAGTTTTCCCATTAGCATTTTAAGCAATTAAAAGATGAAATTATTGTTCTGTGTATGGTGCTCAGAGTCCCTCCTTTCACAAGTGATAAAGTCATCCCCAGTGAAGTAACCCCAGTGACTTCATAATGAATGATTTTGTCCTGACATTACCATGTGAGACAAGGCCATTATATTTAGATATATTTTATCCACTTTGGACCAAGGAAACGTGAGAAGCACAATGATGTGTTTAAGATCATGCACGAAAGAAGGAATAAGCAAAAATAGTTTTCTAAGTTACTTCCAAAAGCTTTAGGCTTAGATGCATTTGAAAAATCTCACAAGGCATCCTATTTTCAAGCTTAACTGTTTAAATGCATTTGCAATCTGCTTCTTATCACTGTGAAAAAAAGTTGGTCCTGTAGCTCAATGATAGCTCATGCCACTCAAGATTTTCAAAATTGTGCTGCAAAGTCGAAGGTGTCCCATTCCATGTAATTTCAATGCTTGCAGAAAATAACAATACTGGTGAGAAAGAAAATGAGCTGGAAGTTAAGAACCTGAGGGCTGTCTGGGAAAATGGACAGGTATATTTAAAAATAGCAAGCACTATACATATTTGAGCATTTATATTTTCAAAAAAATATATAGAATAGCAAAAATACTGAAATGTTACTGCAAATAAAGAGAGGATGCAAATCTCATATGCTTTAAAGTGAATTTGCAGGATGTTAAAATGTAAGTGGAAAAGAGGTAAGAAATCTTCAGTGAATGTTTTTTCTATTGTGTATTTGTTGGCTTTTGATCTCAGATTTGAAATTTTCTCCTCAGGGAACAGAAGCAGTCTTATGTGATTTACAATGAGAAGTGCATAATGAATAAAAAATAGATAAAGTTTGATGAAAACTGTTCAGAAATTATTCACCATATGATTACCATTGGTCCAAGCTCTTCAGTAAAATCATTTTAGCAACAGATGTGTTTTCAAAAACCAGTGTGTCTTTTCTTTTGGTGAGTTAGTAACTGAATAAAGGCCAAATTTCAATAACTTACGAACTCAAGGACCAGTGTCAGTTTGAACAATTTTAAGAAGGTATTCCAGCAACATGTAGTTTTTGACTGTTCAGTAAAGAAGAAAAATCTAAAAAAATAAACAAAGTACACATTTTTAATATATCCCAAGACAAAAATGCAAGAAATACTATATAAATTAGCTATATATCTTTCATCTCTCTATGCAATACCATGAGATGTGTACACATTTGTGTACATAGTTATGGAAAAATATATCTATGAAACAAAAACCAACAGACTGTATTTCATTCATGCCATTTTTAAATGTTCACATCAGAGCTTTTGTTTTTGTGTTCCCCACTCAGTTTATTGCACTGTGGCCATCACATGCTAAAATATATGTAATTGGATTTTGCTTTTCATGTCTTTGCTATTTCTGTGAGATGAGAAGCATCAAAGGAAGCAGTTCCTAGTTTGTTCTTCCTTATCTTCACTTTTATTTTTTCCTGCTCTGGAACAATGAGATGTGAACCTCTTCAGAGCCTTTGGGCCAGAACAGAAGGTAAGAGTTGGATCTCCTACTGTTTTTGCTATTAGCTGTCTTCCTGCTGGAAATCTTATAAGCTTTTGAAGGCCTGCTCTCAGAGTTCATGACACTAAGTCCTGAGTATTAATGCCAGCACTGTCCCTGAAATTCTTTTGTTTTTCAAGTCAGCCTCACTGGGAAGAGTGTGCTGACAGAGGTGCTGTAAATACTTCTGGTAACCATACCTGTCACCTGTCTGGATTAAGGCCAGAACACTAAAACAAATATGAATAAGTGCTAACAGCAGATATGAAGCATTTTTGACTATAGGATGCAAGAGTGATTTTTTTTTTTTTTTTTTTTTTTTAATGCTGACTACTGCCTGGGAAACCTCTTAACCTCTTCTGGAGCATAATAAATTTAGAGCAATGTAAAAAGTATGTTTCAAGCCTAGACAATTATGCATCCTGAATACCAGAGAACATTCTGAACAGCACTATTAGAATATTAAATAAAAAGAATTCCAAAAATACCCAAGTAAAAATGGATCCATTGCATAAAATGGATTTTGACCCAACTCTAATTAATAACAATTGTAGTCTAATTAATTAAGATCGAGGTAATTCTGATAGAAAAATGTGAGGTAACACACAGAATAGAGTCCCTGGATGGCAGTGGTGGTAATCAGGATTCAGCTGGGGAAGGAGCTGTTCATGGTTGCATGTGAAAGGTTAAGACACCTGTCTTAGATATATAAGGTTTTAGAAGGTATATGTAGAGCTTAGGCAGGAGAAACTATGGGTTCTTCGGATGCATGGTGATGGTTGTCAAGGCTGTTACAAATTGCGTGTGTTTTTATGTGTATTTTGTTTTGATGTCAGAAAAGAGGGAAAGATGATACAATAGCTAAAATAGAGTTATCATACAAACTTTTTAATTTTGCAGTTATCAAGAGGATTTTTTTAATCCTTTTGCTTTTCTTTTAGAAGGTGATGCTTTGATTATGGGGAGCATGGAGTTTATTCAATTGAATCACTTGATGTCCTGAAGTATTTTCACCTGAAAGAACCTTGTGGGTCCCTTCAAACTCAGAGCATTCTGTAATTCTGTGGATGAAGAGTAAAACCTTTCAATAATGTGGAAAAGAACCTTCTATTTTACTTTTTGACATGTTCTAAAAATTTAGGTTATTCTTTTATTAAGAACTTGTCAATAACAAGCTTTGCAGTAAATAGAGGGCTTTCTCAAGAACCTGCCTTTACAAAATTACGTTTTAATTTCCTGTCCAATGTCAATTTATGTTTTAAAACTTCAGGAACTTCCATAGTAGGAAAAGGTTTTGATGAATATTTTTCTCTTTTGAAAACAGTGATGTTATGGAGGGGGAGAACATAAAAGGATGACAAGAGGTCAAGAAAGGTTATGGTGAGGGCAACCCTGACATCTTTCTGAAAAAGACAATGTGTCAAGTTATGTATAGCAGGGAGATTTCCATGACATGTGATTAATGTTGCTGTTGTGACCACTGCCTGCTTCTTCAGCTTTCTCATTTACCTTGTATTGCTAGTAAATCACAACTGTCTCTAAGAAAAGTAAATTCCCTCATTAAATAGAGAAGCAGATAAAATTTAAACCTTTATTATTAATAAAATAGTATTTCTAGCTATATCAGATGCTTTGGTCAGAGACCCAGCTGTGCTAAACAGGATATAAAAAGAAATTATTCACACACAAAATGGTGAACTATATTCTTTAATTCTCAGAGACCCATTATGCATATACAGAGATGAATGAGCTGATGGGTGGGTAGGAGTAATTTCTTATGTGTAGGTTGTTTTCCATTCCAAAAAGATACTAAAATTTCTGCAGAAAGTGTGAAATAGTCACAAGTACACAAAGGTGGAAACTGAAGGGTATCTGATTTCCACTGCTGAAAGCAAGATCAATATTCAGTGGATTTTTGAAGATAGTCTCTGATACTGGAGTCAAAATTGTGAAAGTCACAGCTGCAGAGTTTTATCAACAGCAATAATTTCACTCCTGTCTCAGGAGTTCAGATTTTTATTAACTTTAAAAATTATATTTTTTAAATCTGTTGATATGGAAATAGAAGTCCCTTTAACAGAATGGTGGTTTTCAATATATTCAAAAATCTGCTACTATGGCTGCAATTTTTTTAAAATTACTTTGGTCTGTATGTGTTTTCAGTTCTTTAGGATTTTGCTCATCTAATTTGAAATGATTCTGCAATTAATTTTTATTATATCTATGTCTGAGGAAAAGTAATTTTTTACGTCTTCTTAACATCCAAACATTTGCTTTAAAGAAATTCAGAAATATTGAGAGGTTCAAAGTTAAGATTTTATGTGTGTCTATATGCATTTAATTTTTATTAACAATTTTGAAAGATAATGGTCATTCTATAACAGTTTAGTTTAGGTCCAGACCAAGCTAATTAGTTTGCTGATGATTAAACTGAACCTTCAGTGTGGCTGCATGAAAGATGAAGTTTCTCAGAAAAGAAGTTTTATCACTCTTATAATTTACTTAATTCGATATTTTGCAACAGAAGATGGTGACAAGGAAATTCCATGAACACTTGCTAACAAGCATACACAAGTATGAGGTAAATCTCAGGTGAAAACAAGACATGAGAGACCTGAGGAAGGAATCCCTAGTATTGTTAGTTTATTTTCTTCAGGAAAGAATTTTCTAAATTTTATGGTAAGATCGTTAGTTAGGAAATATATGATAGGGAAAGAGAAAAATCTTAGAGAAGTATAGCATTATACCTGGCAAGACATGGTATCTGATTTAGAGTGACTTCTAAATAAATCCTTGTTTCACTGATACTGAAAAATAAAAAATTTGATTAATAACCTTATAGAAGGATTTGAGTCTTATCATGGGATAAAAAGAAATCAAATTTATTTACATCAAGCTAAAATATGTCAAAAACAGGAATTCTTGGTTTTTTTCAGGCATGAATTTCACTGAATTCAGACTTTCTATCACTTATAACAAATTGTTATTGCTATTATTATAACTTAGGATCATGCATATATAATCTATTTTGTCTCTTTTGGTGATCATGATGTATACAACTATTGGTATATGACTATTTCAACTTTTTTCATTACTGAAGTTACCCTTCATCAGTGTGTATACATGTTTTAATCACAATTAATTTTTATTTCTTATTACATGCATCACTCAAAATTACTTCAGAAAGACCCACAAATCAATGCAGTTTTGAGGAAAATTCGTGTATTTTGACAAAAAGAATAAATCTATGCACACCTATTTCAATATTTCCTCCTCTCTTTTAAAAATCCCATTTTCGAAACTCTTGCTTTTCCATTAGTTAAATATGCTATTGAAGATCTTCAAATTACATATATACTAGATTCCAGTCCATAGTTCAGTGTAATGTGTAACTCTCTACATGCATATGCATATGTGATAATATAATTTTATGCACACACAACATAGATTAACAGAATAACAGTTAGCCAAAAAATATTATTTGAGAAAAAGTATTCTGGATATAAACCACAATAAAAGGGTGTTTTGGACAAGAAAGGTAAAAAAAAAGATGCTCTTGCTAGCTTGTAACTGGCAGTTGTGTAATAATGTTTTTTAAAAGTTACTGTAAGGCTTTGCCAGTATATGAATAAGAGAATAACAACCAATTCTCTTGCAGGAGGATAGTCTTCTAAGAGTAAGCACTGCAAAAGTCATAGCAGTTGTGCAGTTGAAATGCACGTGTTTGTATTTTTAGAGTTTCTGGCAATGTTTATCATATCTTTGAAAGTGAAAAGAATGCTTTACATATCAAGTTTAGGAATAAAATCTAGGAAACTTTACATGCAACATGACTCCGTCTTTATACATGTTTTAGAATTGATAAATTCTCAAGATTATAACCCTTTCTTCATCTTAAAAGGGACAGAGCCTAAAAATAGGTCATTGACTAGAAACAGTTTCTGGCCTGTAGAGGATGAGGGTTGGAGGACAGGTGGGTTTTATACAAAGTTAGTCTTAGCAACCTATTAAATTAAGTTTATAGCAGCCTTATAGACAGCACAACTCAGGCTGCTGGAGCTAATTTGATCCTAACAGAGGAACAGAGCTGCCTTCAGGCCATGGGTTGGCAAGATGTGCTGAATGGCTCAGGAGTCTCTCAAAATCCAAGACTGCAAAGTGAGCCAAAATTCAATTGCTAAGCTTAGCCAGAGCATCTAGACTTCCATGATCTCACCTAATTGACACATCCCAAAGTTACAGAGGAGACTAGAGTGCCATCAGATCTCATTTTCACTGTACAACTACAAGCTGTCACAGTTAAAGATATGCTGGAAACAATGAGGCTTAGAAATTGTGGTCTTTGTATGTATATGCAGTCTGATCAATGCAACCATGTGCAAGTACAGTAATTTCATGATTATAAGCCACATCATTTTGACTAAAATTTTGGTCCGAACCTGAAGTGCGGCTTATAATCAGGTGCGGCTTATATATGGACAAAGAACAAGAAATTGCCTTTTTAGTTTGGAGGACAGGTGTCTGCTGAGAAAGGCAGGAGCTACTCTTTGAAATGGAGAATGTAAACCCCCTCCCTCCTAATTATTATGATTTTGAAATCAAGGGGCTTTCAGGCAAAAATATGGGAATTAGAAATAACAGTTCTTTTCTAGGGAAATTAAAATAGAAATACAGTACTACAAAGAAACAAACTCCAAACTCTGACAAAGTCAGAGTACAACCTGACACCCCATCAGGCAGGGTGGTGGTAGCAGTTTCATTAAAGGACGGCTGCAGTCCTCTCGCAGTGACAGATGTGATTCAGTTGAATTATTGGTCCTGTAGAAGATGCAGTTTCCCTCCAGAGGTCCAGTGGAGATGTGGAGAAATCCAGTTTTCCTCTGGAGTCCAGTGGAGAAAGGGGCTACCTTAGTGTCCCAAAACCTCTGTTTTTATCTTGGTAAGAAATGTTGGGCTCTTCC
>PYHW01010717.1:12495012-12536735 GCA_013186435.1 Turdus rufiventris | reverse complement strand
AATGGCCCATCAGCAAAATGTCTCCTGCAGAGATAAGGATCACTGCCCCCACCCTCAACAGATGGTGATAGAACAGATACCTTTTATCACACCCTGTATTGTAACCTGCGGCTTATAATCAGGTGCAGCTTATGTATGGACAAAAGAACAAAAAGTTGTCAAAACCCGGGAGTGCGGCTTATACTCAGTGCGGCTTATAATCGTGAAATTACTGTAATCTATTTCACAATTTAGGGTCTCTGTACATAATTTAATAGTACCACAGAATTGAGTTATATACAAAAAATATTTTTAAACACTTTGAGGCTTTAACTAGCTATTTTAACTGTTCATTCTAAAAACTGTAACTTCTGATTTTTCATTTTCTGTGTGTTTATTTTGGGATGTCCCTGCATTGCTTTCCTTATCTTACCAGTCATTTGTTCAACATCGTGATTAAATTTTATGACACTTGTCCCTTTATTGGATTTTGGTGATTATACATTCCAGCAGTGAAATATATAGAATGCAAACATGAATCTATTTCGAGAATAGGCAGTTTCCTACCTTGAGTCCATACCTAGATGAATAGCCAGTACTTGAAGGGAACCAGATCCTTTGAATACTTTCTACAACATATGGATCCTGTAACTTAGGCCAAAGTAAATTGGCACAACTCTTAAATCAACTGTAGTTTACTTTGTTATGCTATTGACTGCCAAACATATGCATACACCTAAAGATATACATACACATATTCCAGAAAAAGGTTAGGTTTCTTGACTGAAGTCTTGTGCACCCCACTAGCAGATCGCATCAAAGTTTTGATATGTGGATTATAAATCTAAAAGCCAAAAAGGCATTAATACACTTGTAGACTCAGGACTGTGGCAATAGTCAGAAACATTTTCCTGATTGTAAAGTCACTTGCCAGGGAAAAGAAAATAATCCATGACACATCTGTCTCGCACTTGGAAGAAATTTTTTTGAGATGGTGCAGTTTAAGATGACAGAAAAGTAGAGCAAGTGATTCTGGCATGATAAAGTAACATAAAGCTGCTCTGTTTGTAATCTGAATTTTAGAAGTATTATGAATGAGCAAAAATATATTTTTTTAAATTCAGAATTTAGAGCAAAGAAAACAATAGTTTTACCAAGAAGTAGTAGTTCCAGTTCATCTGTCGAAATCCTGAAAAATCTTATGGCTACTTAAGTTTTATGTTTGCTCTATAAAGGGAAAGAGAGAGAGAAAATAAGAATAGTAATTTAAAAATCAATTTTCCAGCTTCTGTAAAAAAATGGAGTTTTCAAATTTTTCTCAGTGCTTCCCATTCTTATGCACGTCCAAAACATATAAAAGAAAAAGAACCCTCGTAATCATCCTGTGGAATAGTAGTACAATTAACTATTTGTTACTAATAACAGAATGACTTCCAGGATTTTGCTAGAAAATGTCCAGCTCTTGGAAGCGTTTCCCTACAGTTTCCTATTGTGCAGTATGTGCACACAGAGACAAAACTACATTTAATGTTTTCCATTAGAACAATCCTAGCATAGATTTGTGACACAAGCAGAAGAAAAACACAGTGGTCTGTGACATACTTGTCTGACAAAAGGTTAGTCATTTCAATGGAGCAGGTGACAGTCCTTCAAATATATCCTGTCATTGTTGCAGAAGCCACATCAGAGGATCTAAACACAAACATAACAGGAGTAATGATGTGAGACTTTAACTTGTTGACATGGAAAATATGTCTCTGTTGAAGCAATTCACTTAATTTTAAAATATAATTAAATTATAGTATTTTCTCTCCTCTAGTTATTTTAACATTTTGGGCTATTCTGTGAACAAAGTAATTTAAGATGTTGCGTATATAAATGGAAACCCATAAGATTGTTATGGTTTTCCTTAGTACATCCTCAAAAGTGATTCAGAGAATTATTTTTATCTTGCTCTCTGAGATTAGTGGGGGCAGGTTTATCAGCGTTCCTTAATTGAGGAGCAGTAGAGGAAGAAAATTCTCAAAAGTCAAAAAGCCCCAAGGTCCACTAATAGGATGTAAGTGTTACTTTATTCCTGGCTTCGTTAGTATGAAATGTTCATTTGTGTTTTTCACAATCCAGGGTAATGAAAGCTGTTTAAATATTTTAGCCATTTAATACAAATAGTCCAGTGAAAATTGAATGCAACTGAATTCTGAACATGTTGCCAAATACAAATACAGATTATAGATCCTACTTCAAGGTCTAAGCAAAGACTATTAAGCATCCACTAGGAGAAGTATACTTCTTTAAAAGGTTTGGTTTCTATTTTTTGTTTGTTTGTTTGGTTGGTTGGTTGGTTGGTTTTTTGGCTCTTTGCTGATTCTGAAAACTGAAAAACATTTCCAGAAAGTACCAGAATACTGAAGGTGGTTTGTAAGAATTTAAGCTTGCACCTGAAGGGGCTTTATGGCCTACAATTATTTATAATTCTTGCATTATCACAGAATGGGTCAAGTTGGATGGGTCATTTGATCCAACCTCTCTACTCGAGCAGGGTCATCCTAGAGCACATGGTACAGGATTGCATCCAGATGGTTCTTGAATATCTGCAATTGAGTCAGATTCCACACCCCTTCTGGACAATCCTTTCCAGTGCTTGGTTACCTGCAGTGAAGAATTTCTTCCTCAGATTCAGGTAGAGCTTCCTGTGCATCTGTTTCTGCCCACTGCCTCTTGCTCTTTGGGTTGGCATCACTGAGGAGAGCCTCCTACCACTGTTTCTTTCAGATACTGACAGACACTAATGAGGTCCCCTCTCAGCCATCTCCCCTTAAGGCTGAACAGGCCCAGTTCTCTCAGCTTCTCCTTCTAAGAGAGATGTTCCAGTCCCCTCATCATCTTTCTTGACCTCCACTGAACTCATTACAGGAACTTTCTTGTACTGAGGAAGCCAGAACTGGACCCAGCACTCCACATGTGGCCTCACCAGGGCTGAGTAGAGGGGCAGGGAAACCTCCCTTGAGCTGTTGGCCATATTCTTCCCAAAGTCCCCCAGGAAACGATTGGCCTTCTGGGCCACAAGGGCACAGTGCAGACTCAAGCAAAGCTTATTGTCCACCAGGAACCCCAAGTTCTTTTCTGCAGTGCTTTCTACCAGGTTAAAGTTATATGCATGGTATTCAGTATTTCAACTGGGTGATAGACAGAAATGAATGTACAATCATAAACATTTTCTTTATTAGTGTTTTTTGTTTCAATTTTGATTTTAGTATTTCTCTCAGTTTGGAGAAATTAATCCAAACTGGTTCGCATTTTTTAGGACATTGTTGAGGTAAATATAAAATATATAGTCTAAAAAAGGAAAGAATGTATACAGATACTAATGTATTTTATTTTTAAAATATGAACTTCATGCTAAACTCAAAAGTATTTTAGCTAGCAATTTCATGAGCATGAGCCTAAAACTATTTATCTTTCTTTTGTCTCATGCACAGCTCTCTATATGGTTGTGTGCTGCTGAGTTACATATAACCTTGTTAAAGTTTGTTTTGAATATACTTGTTTAGAGTAGCTCTGGTCCCTTTGATATGCTACCATTTACTGCTCCTCTGGCAACTTCTCCAACATAAAGCCTTGCAATTTTGTGTACATGTCATCTGTGATTCAGAGGAACACTGACACATTCCAGGGCAAAAAAAAAGTTCTTTGTCATCCCGCTGAATTTTGGTTCTTCTCTATATTTCAAGATATTGCACAGATATTGAATTAGTGGTACTCATTTTCAGTGTACTCTTAGCCTGCTTTCACTGAGAAAGAAAACCTGTGTAGGTGCTGTCATTTACTGAGCTTATCTATATTTCATAATACTACTTCAACTATGGGAAAGCAAAAGAAGGCAGAGTGGTTGTATTTTACCTTTAGACACCTTCCTCTGATATATTTCAAACAGTTTGTGGTGACCTACTTCAAGATTTTTGTTTTCCTGGTGACTGCTGTGAGCAGGTCTCTATTTGTAGCTTTGAGACAGAGATTCTAAGTCTCTGCATTTATAAGAAATGCAGGGACAGCCATAAAAATTACAAATCTAAATGATACTCTTATCAGCTTTCTTTGAGGTACCTAAAAAACCCAAACAAACCAAAAAAATCCAACAAAACTTGCTGAATTTATTTTGTTTATTCAATTGGCAGATCCACAGTAAAAATCTGGTTTTATATAATGCTTCGAACATTCCTTTAAAAGTAGTTTTCATGCCTTATGACATCAGACATAATCTTGGTATTTTGAGAATTCTAGTTCAAACATTTCTTTCTCTACTAGCCTTGATTACAGACAGCTACTTAAGGCTTTGCTTGAATAAAAATGGGATATATTGCATACATGACTAAAAGTAGACTTGAGCAGGACTTCAAAGGATGTCTTGAGGGAGGTGAAAAAGATAAAATGACATCAAAGTACAATTGTATGAATGATGGCTGACAGGAAATCTTATTGAAGTTGTTGCGGTCCCCAGTTGCTTGCTGCTGTTGGTAGTTTGGTTTTCAATTATATAAATGAGGAACTACTTTGGTTTTCTTTCTGGCTTCTGACTGTCTTGGAAAGTTGTGAAGCCAGTTAATACAGAGCTATGAAACGACTGGTACAAAAGTGTCTTTGAGTAATGGAATTTTTGCACTTTGTAGAGCTTCTAAAAGAACTAACAAAGCTTAGCCCATCAGGTAGTACAGAGAACATTGTCATACAAAAACTGAAAAGTTGATCAGCACTCAGTTCCATCAAGCATAACGAGAGTCCTCTCTCTTCTGGAAGAGTTTACAATGGGCATTATCAAGCACTTTCTGAGAAGACTGAGCCACTGAGGCACTTCAGAAAAAAATTTAGTTACTGTATGAAAAACTCACTTCCTTTGTTCTGCACCTGTTATAACAGTATGATTAAAGTCTTGTTTGACAACTTTTTTGAAAATTAAGTTGTAGAGTACTGCATCCCCGTTTTCATGCCATGCAATATCTTGAAATATTCATTAAAAGAAAAAGAAGAAGGGGAAGGGAGAGACATCTTTAATACTATATGTTTTTAACTTATTTAGCTGGATAAAGTCTGGTGAGAGCTATTCTGTCAGGCAGCCTCTTTGTAAATTAAATTACCTGATAAAGGTAATTTTATGTCAATTTGTTGGGTTAATCTTTCGGACTATTATAGATATAGCCATGAAAGACAATGATTATTGATCATTTTTAGGAAAGATCTGAGTGAAAACATTCAATTTCTCAAGGTCATGTAAAAAACTGTGCAAGGTTACTCTGGTAAATAGATTCCCATTATCTGTATAATTGGAAAATAATTTTCTGCTGTTCTTAATATTTGATTCTCTGGGTTTTTTTAAAGAAAAAGACTACTACAGAGATCTGTATTCTTCCCTTCCTTTTGTATAGCCCCTGATGCAGATATTTTTGAAGGATGTTGCCTCTGTTCATGAAATTTTTTTGGCAGAAACTTGAGCAATAGAGCTGCAAATGAAGTCAACAGAAACTTTGTCAAGGAAATGTCTACTTTGATAACAGTCAATTATTATTTTGGTGTTAGAAACCATGCAAGTCTCAGTTTGGGCATCCAAAATTGACTATATCCGCTTTTTCTGTTCCAATGACACAATTTAATGTTTGGTTGGTGATTCCCTGTATGGAAATACTGATAAACCAATCAATTTATTAAATTGGAATTCACAGATATTATAAAAAGCTATATATCCTACAATAAACAATGGAGAATTAAATACTGAAATGAAATAAGTGCTGACACTTTAAAGACTAGTTATGTGTAAGTACAGTGGGAAACAGAACATTGTAACAGATGGAGGTTGGAAAGCATGCCAAGTTAACCTAATCTTAATTCTGATACTTCCTAAGTGCTGAATAAATCTAGAGAGAGCAATCTGAATATGCATCTAATCAGAAAATTCTATATAATTTGTTTGGACTGATGCATCTCGTTCCCCACAATTTTATGCTCTATAACATTTTAGGTTAAATTAGTTTCTCTGTTTTTTGTTTATCAATTCTAAGATAAAAGACCAGTATGCAGGACTTCAAATTTTCATATCGTTTCCCATATGGCAAATGTCTTTAACTCCCCAAATATGGTACTTGTACATATACTGACATAAATTTCCATGTTATTTGAAAAACTCATTATTGCTCTGAATACTTCTGGATGTTGATACATTTTTCAGATGCATGTTTCTTCTAATTTCCTGAAGATTTTTGCAATTTCATTCCAAAGAATTGATTTTGTAAGTACAGCATACTCTATTTTATTATGCTTATTATAGTTATATTATATTTGCAAGTTTAACAACAAAATTTTAATTAATTTTCCTCTTTGACCTGACAATGCTGTGTTTTGATAAATGCTAAACTCTCTCGGTAGGTTAGTAGAGCTACAAACAAAAGATGGAATGGAATTGCTGGCCAATTAAATACCGAACATAAACACTCAAAGTAGAATAATTCAGTACTTTTTAATAAATGAGTAATTTAAAATTGCAATATCTCATTTTCTTGACAAATATTCTAATGTGAAGAGCAAATGGCTCAGTATTAATCCTTTCTAATAACAGAGAGTAAGAAATGGGGAAAGGATACTAAATTAATCTTCCTATTATAGGTTTAATACAAGTTTTTCCATTCTTACTATCTTGTATCCTCAGCCCTGCAAATTTACAGAGACTTTGTTCATGTCCACTTAGCTTGTATGAAGAAGGGACTTGGTATTTTAGTGCGCCCATGCCTCTATTTTACCTCTTAGCAAGGCCCTTTACTGGGAGTTAAAATCAAGCTATCCTTCAGATATATAACTACTGCATAATACCTTAATCCTCAGGGTTCACAAGTCTCTTTTTCCTTAAGTTTAGAATATAGTAGATTGCAGCAGGAACAGATTCTCAGCAAAATTTGCATTTGTCCTTCCAGATTATTTCCCAGGAAGGTGGAACCACTCCTCACAAACTGGTGGGTGTCACAATTCTCAAAGTAGAAACAACTTGTATCTGCTTCTGCAGATTTTTGGCATATTTAGTGGCATCAAATGTAGCCACAGATGTGTGAGTTTCTTGGATTAAAATAATATATTATTCTTTGAACTATCCTGGTACTTCCAAGAATCTGACAGAACAGAAGAAAAGTTATCTAGAAAAGGAGTCAGTCATTGATGCACAGGTGTAATATTTTCTGATCATATCAGATACTAATCATAAATATTAAAATATGTGGACTAGGTTATTGCCAAGGGCACTTTTTTTGTAGTGAATTATTAAATTATCTTATCTACACCACTGAATGGCTTTACAACTCTCCTGAACTCTCAGCTGCTTCCCCAGAGAAGCAAGTTTCATCATGTGTCTCTTTAACTGTCAAAACTCTTGGGCCATTTCTGCCAAATCACAAAGAAAAATAGAAGTCTCTAAATGTTGAACTTACATAAAAATTCAAGTTTTACTGACAGTTGCAACCAGAGAGGTAGGAGAAATAATTTATTACAAGTAAAACAGTAGCATGGTCAAACTTAAGTATACGTCCACAGAAAAAAATAATTGGCAATCCCAGAGCTCGCAGAATTACAGTTTGTGTACATCCAGGAAAAGGATGCTAAGGTTATGTGATGACTTGGTCAGACTATCTCCAATCACTGCCATATCTTCAAAGCTGCTGTTTTAAGGAATTGCTTTGATGAGGACTTCTCCTATAATGGTGTTAGCTATGAATACTTCCTTCACTTTTTCCTCTCAAAAGACATGCCTTTGAAGTTGCTGTATCTTGAAAATTATCTCCCATTCAAGAATCTTGTCACTCATAAGGCAGGCTTAGCTGCTCTTAAGTCCTCTATCTGCTGATGTCCTTAAAAAAAAAAAGTACATACGAGATACTTCTATATCACTAAGGCTGTTTTTAATGTGCTTGTATAAAAACTTTCTCCTTTATATCAGGGAAGGATAACAGTTGATGAAGCCAGATCCATGTTGTTTTGAAGGGCTCTTGGGAGCACTTGTCTGTCATCCTGGAGCTATGATGTTACAGCTAACGTTTCCAAATTCATCCTTCATTTAATGAGAAATATCTGCCTTTCTCTACCCTTTCTTTGATGAGCAGCCATTTCTTGGAGTTCTCTGCTGAGTGTAAGTATGGCTGCCTTGGGAACTATCAAGCATTAAGTCTGACCTGTTTATTTCTAGAAACATAATATGCTCCATTAATCTACCTATGCTTGCTTCCCCTACAAGTAGTTTGTAACAGGATCAAAGAGGACAACCAAAAATTACTTGTCTCAATGGGTTCTTCAAGACCTTGAAATTACACTCATGCTCCTTTTAGAATTTCCAGATCCACCTGATTAGGAGTAAGAAAATATTTTTCATTTAGATTAACTGTATAGGATGGAGGTGGGTGGGATCTGTTCCATATTGTCTCACTCGACTACATAGGGATTTGTTTGCCTGCCTCATATTTCTTACCTAGTCTTTTACTAGGGTCGGATTCAGTGGATATATACATTTGCATTTACAGTAATTTCATGATTACAAGCCGCACTTACAATAAGCCACATCTCCGGGTGTCGGCAACATTTCGTTCTTTGTTCATACACAAGCCGCACCTGACTATAAGCCGCTCTGTCATTCGTAGCGAGGACCCGTGTGCAACAAAGTTGCTAAATAGGAACAGAATTGCGGGATTGGGGGGTTTACCGGCTCGGCTCGGGCCGTGAGGGCTCGGCCCTCTCGGGGCTGCCGATGGGACCAGGCAACCTGGCTTGCCCCGGCCTGGTGCTGCCGCCACAGTGGCAGGGGGGCACAGAACCCCTCCGCTCCCGTGGCGGCAGGCAGGGACGGGAACCCACTGGCACCCACGGTGGCGGTAGCAGGAGGGGAAGGAGCTCCCCCGTTCCTGAGGCAGCGGCAGTGGGTGAGGACGGGATCTCCCCACCTCCCCCAAAGCTGTCAGGATGGCAGCACAGAGCCCCCCAACTCCCCGCTCCCTGCACTGCCGGCACAGAGCCCGGCTCCACGCATCACAAAACAGAGTAACCAATTTGTGACAATTGCCTAAACCCGGGTTTTACTGGCAGGTGCTCGGCTCGGCACCTCGGCTTGCACTTCTGGGTTTGGAAATGTCAGAAAATTATTCACATATTAGTCGCTCCTAAGTGTAAGCCACAATTCCGGGGTGGGGGCAAAATTTTAGTCAAAATGGTGCAGCTTATAATTGTGAAATTGATGTAACTAATGTAAAATATATTCTACGTGAAAGCCTTCTGTAAGTATCACTGGCATCATTGTCCAAATAATTTTTACCTGTCATGCTCTTTTTTCATCATATTGTTGATTTTTTAGTGGTGTTATGTAGGTTTGGGGCCTTTTTTGGGGGGGAGGGGGATGTTTCTTGGGGTTTTCTTGTTAGCTTTGTTTTTTTTTTTAGCTGATGGTGATGTGTGTTCCACTGAAGAGCAATAAAACTAATCCAGAAGTGACATTCTTATTGCATGATGGAGAAATACCTTGCAGATATGTTTGCTCTAATTTTTAAAAAGTTGACATCTTCAAAAATATTTGCTTTAAAATATTAAAGAACCAATTAAAAATGAGTAACAGAGGAGTAATTTTCCTAGGGGAGTGGGAGGGGTTGCTTTCAACCCTTCCAAATAAGGGGGCCTGGGAGGTGAATATAGTGAAGTCATTTATGCATGTGTACTTATTACAATAATAAAAATACTGTAATATTCCAGACCCTTATGTTTCATTGTGTAATGGTGGCATGCCAAAAAAAATCTTGAAATGATGCATTTTCTTCCAGAAATTGTATTACCCATAATTATTTGGTATAGGAATATGTAGGCTGAAGTACAAGTTTTAATAAATGATTCAACTCTTTTTTTTTTTCCTGGGATCTGATATTCAGGATGAGCTCTACCTTTCCTGACTGCTGCTCTCAGGCCTACCCAGAAATACAAGACAATACTGAAAAAATAAGTAAAATACTCCATGGATACTTTAAATAATTTACTTTGAAAATTAAGATTTTTTGTCTTGCAGATGTTTGTTTTCTTTGCAGTGTAGGCTATTTGGTCATGCAGATGATCATACTGAGTACATATATTTGAGCCAGTACACAGAACTAAATGATTTTTTAATTTTGTGAATTAATTGACTATAGTAATTCATAGAAAAGGCATCGTGACATTCTAGTGGTCAGTATTAGCTTTTAGCCTGAATAAGATATTTCA
Organism: Turdus rufiventris; assembly: GCA_013186435.1. Taxonomy (NCBI): domain Eukaryota; kingdom Metazoa; phylum Chordata; class Aves; order Passeriformes; family Turdidae; genus Turdus; species Turdus rufiventris. The sequence goes on along the minus strand of PYHW01010717.1, from coordinate 12,526,496 downwards.
AAATTGTGGCACTGGAAACCTGTCTAGAAACACAAATGGATTGGACAGATAGGATTGGGGTCATAGTATGGCTAAATAAGTCTCTGTATAGCAAAGCTATAGGAGAAACCTGGATACCAGTGGCAAGATGCAGAGGCTTAAACTAAGGCAGGCAAAGAAAAATGAGAAAATATTATGGTTAAAAAAAAATTCTGCTCAAAAAAAACAAGAGCCTAATTTCTACTGACACTTGTGTGATTCAAACTTTCTTAAAAGAAAGTAAAAAAGAAAGTAAAGTGGAAGTGTCGCTGGATTGTCAAATGCTGAGGTGACTCAGAAATATGTTTTTTTCTAAGAGGTTCAAATTTTAAGGCAATCAGATAGACTATATTCACAAAGACACCAGGTGAGCAAAACCAACCCTTGCTAAGATCCCCTTCTGCATTGGTGCTAGACAGAAACCTTGGCTCACTGGCCATGGCTTGTAACAGTTTCATTTTTTTTACCACCTGCCAATTTTACACCATCCCTTCGTACTACAACATTGTGGATGTTGAAAAAGAACAAAAGGATTTTAGAGGATATCTGTTTTCCTCTTCTCTTTAGTATCTGATCCTAGAATCATCATTTACAAATGCTTTTTGAAGTTGCTGGTAACATCTGCCTCCACAGCCTCCTGGAGCAACACTTTCCAGAATTTCACTACTTAATGTGTAAAGAAACACCTTCTCATGCCTTTTAGATTCATTGCTTCATAGCTTTCTAATAATATACCGGCTTTAAAAAAAATGCTTCAATGAGTTGTAAATTGTAAATTCATCTAATTTTGGAAAACTTGAAAAAGACAAAGATGAGGTAGCTTATTGTGTTATAAACCAAATTGTTAATTGCAATTGTTATAGTTTCCATTAATATTATTTGGTTTATTAATCAGCATTCTGATTTTCTGTGAGGATCCTACAAAAACAACCTACAATTTCCAATAGGTTCCCATTTGAAGAAAATTTAATGGAATATAACAAAGTAATTTCTGAGTGATAAGTTAATAAATCCTAGCATGTTAAAATGCTGTCCATGGCTACTTTATCCTGGCACAGTAATGCCATAGCCTCTCTTCCAGTGAAATGTTTCAGTAGCATGTTATATACATGAGGTAATTCATTCAAAATTACTGTAGGAATGTATTTCCACCAGGAGAGACATAAAATGTTCATGCTAGAAATTGTTCTTCAATATTTAGATAGAATTTCAAACACCTACAGTGCAAACATATGGTACAAGGGCTTAGATTTTTAAATATTTGAAATATGAACTTTGTTTTTACCTTTTAAGCCAGGGCAGGCATGCAGCCAATATTAACAAATAAGGGCCAGAAAAATTGTTTTCAACACATGAATTAGTTTAATGTAATATGGTGTGATAGGTTTGACCTATCACACACTCTACTGACTCAATAACCAAGTCAATACATCCTTATAAGTACAATGGCCAAAATATTAATTTATATTATTGTGTTTTAGGATGTTCTGGCTCATTTGATCCTATAACTGTATGTTGAAGGAGTTATACTGACTCACAGAAGAATTCTACTAATCACTACAGAGACCTTATGGTAGAAAACACTGACTTTTGTTCCACCTCTATGACCAGAGAGCCACAGTTTCAAAGAAATAGCAAGCTATTTTTCCTAAATGGTTTTCTGCAAACTTCAGCAATATGAAGTTGTGCATTTTGCCAAGTTAGGCTCTTAAGTAATTTGGGTTATTGGGATTTTTTTGAGTTTTTTTTAATTTGGCTGGGGGGAGGGGGGTTGTTCACAAAGTACCCCAACATGGCTGAATATATGTACGGTGAAATCACTAAGAGGGTGCTCTTTACTTTTAGTGGAGCAAAGAGTTCAGTTCAACTCTAAATCCAGTGTTTTGATATATTTCAAGAGCAAGGTGGAATATAGCAAGAAGCAGTGAACAAAAGAAAAAAAAAAGAAACCATTCCCTTTACAGAAACCATGGCTACCAATTTTTAAATTCAATAGAGGTTATACTAACCTCTTACTGTGAATAACAAATGCCCGTTAAAGAAACATGAAAGTTAACTAACCACAGACAAGCAGAAGCAGACCATTAAAGAACTCCACAGAGCAAATAATGGAAGGAAAATTCTGAATCACTGCTGGCGAACTATTGATACGCCTGTAATGGAGTGAAAATACTGATGGACAGAAGTTCTAACACTCAATTCAAATAACACTTTCCTGAATTTAGGAGCTTTTTAACATAGAATAAGTAATCTGTTGTCTGTCAGACTTGGTCATGTCATATACACAAATGAAATAAAACTATCTAATTACTTTCTACAAGGTTTCAAAACTTTCTGTAAAAATAACCATGAGCAATTAATGTCAGAGGCCATTTAACTACCCTAGAAATAAAACATTTACTCTTGTGCTGACTCATGATGCTGTAATGCTTGAACAGAAATTATCTGCTTGCAGCAAGCACTAAGTGCAAATAATTCATTTAGGTATCATACATCCTTACAGTCACTTGCTAAGGCAAGCACAAGGCTTTAAATTCCTTCAGTCTTTTACAGCTGATGACTTTTCCTTATTTTTATTCTTTAAAATGTTGGAATTGAGAGATTGCATCAAGTTAAACTACATGCGAAGAAAAGAGAAACATGTAGAGAGAAAAAAGAGAAGATGCAAATGTTAAGATGTTGATACAGTTGAGTATTGACATTTCAAGAAATCAGTCTTTCTGTTCTGTAGTAGTTCCTTGAAATATGACATAAAACTGAATAGTTCTTAGAACTATTACAGGAACATCACCCTTTTTAAAATCATAGATGAGCATGATTTCCTGAGCTGCTGAATTGAGATCTAGCAGGTTTTTGAGTCAGTAAAAGGATATTAACTAGGAATTGTGATGTCCAAATATCTTTTAAAAAGTGTTTTGTCAAGACTTTATGCTATGCTTGTTCTGCTATTCATATGGACTTAGCCAAGCTTTGCCTAAAAAAAGATTGGAAGCTTGCCTTTAGGGGTTCTCTAAAAAAACAAAACAAAGCAAAATAGGGCTACTAGATTGTGATAACCTCAAAGCTGACATAGTCCCATTCCTACAAAAGTTCTTTGGCTGAAAATGTGTTTAAGAGGGAAAGAAGACATAAACAACCCAATGAGAAGGTGTGAAAAACTGATTTAAATTATCCTGTTCATCTGTCATTTTGTAGCCCATGGCAGTATGAGATCTGTTATAATCCCCTGAGGAACTCCATTCCTGATCAGCTACCAGTTTGACTTTGAGCCGTTAACCACCACCCCCTGAACTCGATAATTTAGCCAGATACCCACCCATCTCTCGTCCATCTGTCCAAATCTTGCCAGCTTATTTGTCAGAAGGCTGTCATGGAAGACTGTGTCACAAGCCTTGCTAAAGTCAAGGAAAGTCACCATCTGTGTTCCTAGAAAACAATTTCTTCATAGACAGCAACCAGACTGGTCAAATGCCACTTGCCCTTGACAAATCGATGTTGGCTTTTTCCACTGACTTTCTTGTCCTTCACACCCTTCCACAAGTACCTGTTCTTGTTCTTTGTTTTATAGTTCAGGGTGTAAATTGCTTTCCTAGATGTTGAGTTCTAAGGGCTTTGTCCTTATTATGGTATTTTTCTGGGGATTAATAAGACTATTGCTGAATTCGCTAACATTATCACAAAATCAATTTACAGCTAAAAATTAATGGAATATGTTAATGAATATGTTAACTGTAATAAAATATATTAACTCCTTTATGAGAAATTTATTAGTAAATTAATATATTTTGCATCCTTATGGCTGAATTTGAAGGTAGGTTTTAGCCATTTTTCTTTTTAAAACATGAAAAATATAAAAAAAATTCTTATTAAGAGAATCCATTCACTATAACATACTTCCAGATACAGCAAGCCAAGTTTCAAAGAAATATTGAGATCTGTTTACAAGAATTATGCATTTCTAGTTCTTAATCAGTATTTAAAATTTTCCTTTATCCTTTATTGACTTCTGGAGATGTGGCTTTAAGTAGTTTGAGTGTAGAATGTATTTTGACAATCCCTTAAAGTTTCTGTACTTGCTTGTGAGCAGGAAAAACTGAATGTCACTGCTCTGTCAAATGTAGGTGAGTGATGTTGCATTATGGTCAGTGGCTGTTTTGAGCCAGCGTGAGCAATAGACTGGTGAGATAGATGTATTTCCAAGGCATAGAGAAGGAAAATAAAATAAAGAATGAAATTGCTATTAAAATTATGGAAGCATCATTCCCCTTCACTGCAAGTCAAAATGATGACATTAACTATTTATTTTGTCTCCGTCTGCCCCAGGGCCCTTTACTGTCCTTTTTTATAGCTCTAGAAACTATAACAAACCTTTACAGAGCCAGGTTTTGAAATTTGTGCATGTGAGTTTCGAATCTTAAACATGTGGTTTGACAGGAGAGAGCTTACGAAGTTCTACATTGAGCTTTTTGTTGCTGTTGTGCCAGCAGAACACAGATTTGGGGCATTTTCTATGTGTATAATTTTGCAAAGATAAGGCATGGTGAGGGGGAAGGAAATCACTCCTTTCAGGCAGTTGTAGAGAGTGATGAGGTGACCCCTGAGCCTCCATTTCTCCAGGCTAAACAACGCCAGTTCCCTCAGCTGCTCCTCATAAAATTTGTGCTCAGGACCCTTTATCAGGATTATTGTTCTTCTAATGAATAGCACTGTATTTGAATTTTGACTGTTCAGTTAAAATTATGAGAGAATTTCTCTCAGTATCATCCCTTCCACTTAAATTGTCTAATAATGCCATGTAAAAAGGTAGGGTTTTTGTTCGTTTGTTTGTTTGTTTGATTGATTTTTAATAGGCCAAATTAATTGAAACAAAGCTGATTTAGTATCTTTCATTTTGAAAGATGAAATTGATATTGGCTGATTAGATAATTAAAGTATTGGATTCAATGAATTTGTCCCATTAGCATTTTCTAAACTGACCTAAAATTGAAAAAAAATGCTACTATAATGTTAGTTTCTGAAGAGTCAAATGTTAAAAATTCAAAGCTTATCAGGAAATGCTTATGTTTAGAGGTACCTGATTTTAGAGACAAGAAGTTCCTAATGATTGATAAAAAATTCTAAATGTATTTATGTTCAAGACTCTTGATGGTTCCTTTCAAAGGCTATCTTGAATATTTGCATCCTGGTGCTCAGCTGTGGTTTAATGTAAAGCACTGCTTTGTTGTGAATGATGGAAACAGCAGGAATGACTCTGTCAGGAGATGACAAGGCTTTTCATTGCAAGGTTTTCTGTTTAAACGTTAATTTTTGTAGGTATTCTTCTCTATGTGGAAAGTCTCATGTTGATTTCCATTAATCCATAGCTTGTAGAAGCTTAAAAGAGTTGAAAGGTGTTTTCAAAGTCTTTAGTGTATAAGGTAATCTGTCTTATAACTTCTTTAGTACTGTCTGAGTGAAAAATCTATCAACACTTTAGCACACTCTTTAGCTTCTTGTTTGAGACTGCAAATTTGATAGATACATGGTTTTGTAACATGTTTTTGTTGGGAAAAAAAGCGCATACCTGCATGACTAAGTAAAACCAACATAGGAAAAGGAGTTTATTTTCAGTAACTGACTGTTATCTAGGATGTGGCATGAGCAAACTGTATTTTGGGAAATAAAGCAATGCACATGGAAGACCTCTAGGACACAGAGATTATCTGTTAGACTGAACCAAGGGCTACAAGCAAGGGAACTGCCTGCTGAACAGAAATCCATGAATATACATCACAACCCTGCTGAGCTGAATCATGTCCCCAGTTGCTCTGCCCACATACTTAAATAAGACAAGCAAGCAGCAGGGCAGGAACCAGCAGAGCAATTTTTACTTTGCTGCTCTTCTGAATGCCTCTGAATGATGTATCAGAATCTCCTCTTTATCCCTTAAGTGGTCTAAAATAATTTGAGACATTAGGCCCTCTTCCTTGGATGGAGCATTTAAAGACAGAACAGAAAAGGAACACCTGCTGCGAGTGACTAGAGTCCTAGTTCAAAGTTTGTCTACATTAATGACATTTTTGCTCCACCTACTGGTAGGAAGGCTTCTGAATTGCCATCAGGCACTTGCATCTTCTGCAATTTGTCCTCTTGGTGAGGCTAGAAGAGTCAATTTCTGTGTGCAGAAAAAAAGAAATAAGAAAACATTGATACCTTTTTCTAAAAGTTTGGGAGTGGGAGGGAAATTTTAATATTAAGGGGGAAATTTTAATTTTTTATTTTAAGGGAAAATAAACTATGAACAAAACAACTCCCCAAAAATAAAGAAATTCCCCCTCCAAAACATTCTAAAACTTTGTATCTTAATATTGTAGGAGTTTATTGATTTACTGTCTAAAATCTCTCTCGCTGTGACAGCACAAAACTGCCCTTATATCATCCTCCTTTCTTGCCTTATTGGTATAAGGGAGCTGACTGTCATCTGAAATGCTGGTTTGATTGCAGTGAGCATGTCTCAATTCTGATTGCTCATTTTGCCACATTTCTTGATTACTGTGAGATGTCAAAGGAAATAGGACTTCTGAGTTTATTTGCACAGCTGTTGTGATTAGTTAGGTTTGGTTTTATGCCAGGAAGTTCTCAAAGGTTTACTCCGTTGTTTCTGAAGTTGCCAGATTACAGCCTCTGTCTTTTTAGAATGATATCCAAACACATTTTTTGGTTATATTGTTTCATTCTTACTCACTGGACTGAAGTCAATGAATAAGCTTTTTTGAGAATTACTGGTTCAATAGATGTAGATTGCTCTTCTAATTGCAAGCTGAGGTCTTCATGAGGACACTGTGCTGTAACATAATGGCAATTCTTTAACAAGGTCTATGTGGGGAAGTTGATAATGCTATACAAATCAGATTGTAGTTTTTTCAAATGGGAAAAAAATCCCTCAAGCCCACTAGTAGCTAACATTTGACATTGGCATTTGGTAGATACTTCTAGTTGCAGTGGGTACAATACCTGCTCTGTTTGGACCAGTGTATCAATTCATATTAAATCAGACCCTGCTAATCACACACAAAATCGCAGAACAGGTAAGGTTGGTAGAGATGCTTGGAGATTACGTGGACAAATACCCTTACTGAAGTAGGATTAGCTAGATCAGGTTACTCAAGGATGTGTCTGGTTGGGTTTTGAATATCACCAAAGATGGAGACTTCACAGCATCACAGAGACATTTGCAATGTTTCATCCCTCTCACCATAAGGAAGATTTTAGACAAAAAATTTAAGCCCACAAATTTATATTAGTACTTCATCACATGGATATCATAGTGAGGTATAAAGTGAAGTACTTGTTTATCCTCTGCAGAACTGGGTCATTGTGACTAAAACCATAAGGAAAATTGGGCTGCCCAGCATAGGACTGGAGATGGAAGTCATATCCATGAGTACGCAAACAGAATCAGAAAAGACCATTACGCCTTTGTCCCACTCTTATTCAGTGCAGAAACTCTCTTTACACTCACACTCCTAGCTGTAGCTGCCTGTCCCTTTGATTCTGTAGGCTCCCTCAGCTATGTTTCTCATCTGTCCATGGTTCCACAAGTGTAACTGCAGAGTTTCTGAACTATTCAGAGGCTAAGCAAAGAATCAGTCAGACTATTATCCTCTAAATATAATGCAGAAGAAAAGAACAAGTACTTTTCAGCAATTTTAACTAGAATACATACCTGCTTTTAGAGTCATCAATGCTCCCTTAATGATTTCCGGCAACTGAAAACATGTAAATTCCAGAAAACATTAAATTCTGATGCTGTGAAACAGAATCCCTGTCAGCTATTTATGGTTATTAAACTTTTAGGTATTAAATTCCTATCAACTACTTTTACAGATTGGAGGAGAATATATTGAGAGTAGCCCAGGGGGAAACTTGGACATGTTTGCAGATGAAAAACTCAATGTGACTTGGTAATGTGCACTCACAGCCCAGAAATCCAACTGTGTCCTGGGCTGAATCCAAAGCAGCGTGGGCAGCAGGGTGAGGGAGGAGATTCTCCCCCTCTGCCCTGCTCTGGTGAGACCCCACCTGCAGTGCTGGTTCCAGCTCTGGGGTGCTCAGCACAAGAAGGACATGGACCTGCTGGGATAAGTTCAGAGGAGGGACACAAAGTTGGTCAGAGGCCGGGACCACCTCTCCTATGGAGACAGGCTGAGAGAGCTGGGGGTGTTTAGTCTGGAGAAGGCTTCAGGGAGACCTTAGAGCACCTTCCAGCACGCAAATGGGGACTGCAAGAGGGGTGGAGAGGGTTATGTTGCCTTGAGAAGACAAGGGGGAATGGCCTTGAGCTGAAGCAGGAGAGGTTTAGATTACATGCAAAGCAAAATGGTTTTGCTGTGAGGGTGATGAAGCATTGGAACAGGTTTCCCAGAGAGGTTGTGGACTCCCCATTGCTGGAGGTGTTCAAGGCCAGACTCAATGGGGCCATGAGCAACCTGTTCTAGTAGAACCCTAGTGCCACCCATGGCTACGCATGTGGAAATGGATGCTCTTTAAGGTCCCTTCCAATCCACACCATTCTGTTACTCTGTGATTCTATGTGTCTGTGACTCTATGATTCTATTCTCTTATGCTTCTATAACTTGACTACAATCTGATCAGTACTGTCTGTTTTTTGCTTCCAATTTGCAGTCTCCTTTAAGATATTAACTGCATAGGTCTGAAAACAGATGCTGTGTTGTCTCAGTAAAGATGGGTTCAAATGAATAGTTACATGCCAAATCTAAGGCAGCTGGTGAATTTTTAGGGGTATTCATCAGAGAAAATTCTTTTTTATGTGCAAACTGACCATTCCAACAAATAGATATGTTGCATCTGAACTTACTCAGAGTAGGTGCTGCAGTATTAGACACTTTGTCGGGCTGTGATAGAGCAGGAAACACAGATGCACAGTTATTATTCATCCACAGTTATTTCTCAGTGGTGGGCTCTAATTCCTTTAAGATGATGGAGATCTCATAGAGTAAGGACTGTTCTTTCACACTTTATATTCTGGTGTTTTGGCTTAATGCCAGCATTTCTGCCATACAAACTTAGCACAAGAAAGAAAAAAAAAAAAGATTTCAACACACAGTAAAAAGACTTGCTGGGGATAGGTATAATTTTCCTTGTGTTTCTAATTATGTATTTTGTATTTTCCCTCTATAAGGATGTTTATGCATGCCAGACACATGGGTTTTATTCTTTTCCCACTGCTGAAAAACTGACTTTCCCAGCTCTGAAGATTACATTCAGCAAAAAGTAATATTGACTTCTTTTTGGTTGATGTTTATAGCCTTGGGGAACTCTGTTATCATCTGTATTCTCAAACCCTTTCTATCTTCTTGTGTTTGTTTCTCAGAGGCCACAGTTACCTAACAAGGGTGACTATTCTGTGTGATTATTCTTTCAGCCACTAGTTAGAGAAGGAAGGGCTTGTAAAAAACAGGCTGATGCCTTTTTTTCTTTTTTTTTTTCCTTTTTTTTTCTGAAAAGGCATCTGCTATGATAGAAGGCTTTTATGCACACACATTGAAATACATTCATACAACCTTTTCAGAACACCAGCATCTTACCACCGCAGTTTAGACAATTGAGATCTGACAAGAACATCAGTAGCATTACAGAGCTCAGGAGATTCAACAAAACTAATTAGAACTGCAATAATAGATTTCTACTCTTTTTACTATTATGCTATCACTGGAATGAATTTGAGCATGCATCTCAATGCTATTATATCTCTTCTGTTCTGATGCAAAAGTTGTCTTAGCAGAACAATCCAACATGCTATGGAAAAATACCTCAGTAAAAACTTGGCTGGTCTTAAGGCTATATGATCTTCGCTCTTCTGTGCAGAAAAATCGAAGATTTGGACACCCAAAAATAGTACATATATTTCAAAATGAAGCATAAACATATAAAATAATTAAAGGCTTATTTAATTTTCACTATTTGGGGATATTTGAGGTCATGTGAAAAGTTTCAGGAATATAGATTTTTTTTCTGCCAAGAATTTTAGGAGGATAACATCAAAAGTACCAATTCTGAATATCCTGGGCTGGTATTAGATAGAAGAGCAGTACTGATGAAATAATGTACATAGTTATCATTCTGGTTTTCTGAAGACTGATCAGGATAAGAAGATATTTTTAAATTGTAAGAACAGCAGTAGTTAAAGAACCTGAAAAAATAGTGCTTTGGAATGTAAAAGAAGAGTGAAAAGAGCTAAGCAGTGACCCAGACAGAAGCTTAGAAAAGAGTTTAAAACTGCTAATACAGAAGTAGAACAGAATTTATATATGAGCATTCAGATTTTTTAAACTCTTTTAAACTATGGCAAGAGGTATGGATAGAGCAGGCAGAAGATTTAGAGAGTTTGTGTATGAGCTTGGATCCAGAAGTGGAATGAACACCAATGCTCCTACCAGGTACATGATGCTCAGATTCATAGTCTCAATATTAAATTCTTTAACCTTATTTTCTGTGTTTCAGTGGAGTGCAATCCAGCATAAGAAAACATTTTTTTTAAAACCTGTTTTTACTGACATTAATTTTTACATGAATTATGTAAAAAATTTATGATCTTAAAATAATTGAAAATTTTCTGGTTAAGAGTATTTTAATTGCCTAGAATTCCTTCTATCAGTTCCCAAGGTCTTTACTGGTTTTGAAAAATTATTGGGAAATCCCTGTTCATAACTGTTGCTTCTTTTTCTTAAAGAATGAGGCTACTAGCCTTTTTTTTTGTTTTTCGCTGAAAAAAAAAATCCCAAAAGCCTTACTCTTGACTTTTCTTCATTTTAGCAGAAACCAGAAATACAGCTTTGACATAGCTTTTAATACTCTCTTTCAAGTTACAATCAATTAATTTTCCATTTCCCCATTTTCTTGTTGGATTGAGGTATTTTTTTAGAGGTTTACCAAAGCAGGAAATCTTTATCCAATAAATTGCTGTAGTGCAGTCTTAACTGCCTTACCCTCATGCAAAATTCTACTGAAGTTAAAGGAACAGTTCTGGCAGAAAGAAGTAAAGAATCTTATTCACACTGTGTACTCTTGGTCAAGAATTTTATCTCTTCAAGAAACTCTCAGGGAGGAGGAAGGCAGGTTCAAACCTTGTGAAGTGGCATGTGTTAATCTTCTCCAGTTAAAAACTGTATTACATTTTGATTGGCATGTACCTCGGAGCTTACAACTCCTTTTTTCTACAGATGCTCTATTAAAAACCAATTAACTTTCAGTGTAATCAGGTATTTAACTTATCAGTTATGCAGTGAAAAATGTTGGGGGTGATAGCAATGACAAACAGGCTTACCAACTAATCAGCTGTCTAATTAACTTGAAAGTATTTCATATTTGATAAAAATTATGCATAATATGAACTGTTTAAATCCTAGGGATAAATATACCTGTATGAAGGTTTGCCTTGAGATATATTCAGAAGGTAGCTGAGAGATGCAAAGATGTCATTGTACAAAATGTTTTGGTTTCTTCTCTCTTATGTTACCTTCCTCAGATGTTAATAGAAAAATCTAGAAAGAGAAAATCATTTAACTAAGGTTAATTAATAAACAACCTTTTCAATGATGTCAAAACTGATGTTCCAGGGCAGACCTGCATCTGTAATCAGGGACTATTTAATTTCCTGAAAATTTCAGGGCAGATTACTTCAGCTATTTATAAACATGATGGCCTTTTCATCTTAAACAGGCAATTATTGACAGGGTTTGGATATTGAGCACTGCAGAATGTGTGTGTGGGAAGAGATCAGGAACTACCCTGTGACAGTCAAGCCAGATCCAGGTGACTTGGCAACAGATAGAAACAATTCACAGCACATCAGAATTTCAGGATGAAGAGCATGTGGCAACACTGCTCAGACATCATTAAGAAATAACAGTAGCTGTGGGAAGTAGGAGAAATGAAAAGAAAGTTGAGGCAAGAGGATGAGGAGGAGGCACAGGATACAAAAATGGAGATACACAAGGTGATGTGAAGAGCACATTTTGGTGAAACCTGAGAAGAAAATGCAGGAGACAGGAAAAAAGACATTACTGGGAATACTGCTAGAAAAAAGCTTTTGAAAGGGGGTTATCCATGCTAGAGAAGGTTTGAGGACTGCAAGAGCCCTGAAGGACTGCACAGCATGGAAACCCCGGAGGTATTGCAGGCTATGGTGGAGCCAGTTGCTGAAAACTGTGGGAATGGTAACTAAAAAATGACAAGGAAAGGTGTTGAACTGAAGTTGAGCCTATGAGGCCAGGAGCAAAGATGTTACCCTAGGTGTCTGTATAATTGCATGAGTTTTGCTCCTCAATACCTGAACCAATGATCAAAAATAGTGTATCTTCAATAATTCAAATGAAATTAAAAATCCCATGGCCAAGATTGTTTTGCCTATGAAGGTAGAGGAAATAGAAATGTAACCTAACTTCAAATAGTTTTTTTAATTTTTTTTTTCCCCTCTGGGTATACTAGCTAAAATAAATTCAATTAGCAAAATTTTGTCAGACATACTCATTTATTGTGACAGTATTTTCTAAGAAGTTTGAACTCATTTTGGCTTCTGATGATTTATTATTTAATTATTTTTTCTCTGTTTTGATGGTGCAAGAATTTTGGGTTAATACTTGTATATTAGTAGGTCTTGGCCTGCTCGGGGCTGCCGATGGGCCCAGCTCGGTGCTGCCACTTGGCTGGGCCACTTGGGGCCGGCTGCCACTGCCACCGCCACTGGGCTCGCTCACCCCGGCCCAGTGCTGCCCCACGGTGGCAGGCAGGGATGGAGCCCACTGGCACCCACGGCGGCGGCTGCAGGTGGGGTAGGAGCCCCCCGGCTCCCATGGCGGCAGGCGGGAACGGGAGCCTGCTGGCACCCACGGTGGCGGCGGCAGGAGGGGAAGGAGGTCCCCACTCCCATGGTGGTGGCAGGTGGGGACGGGAGCTCCCCGCCTCCCCCTGAGCTGCTGGGCCAGCAGGAGGGAGCCCCCTGCCTCGCCCCTCCGCCCCTCCGCGCTGCTGGCACAGAGCCTGGGTCCACCCACCGTGAAACAGAGTAACCAATTTGTAACAATCGCGTAGACCCGGGGTTTACTGGCAGGTGCTCGGCTCGGCGCCTCGGCTTGCCCTTCCAGGGTTGGAAATGTCAGAAAATTATTCACATATTAGTCGCTCCTGAGTGTAAGCCGCATTTCTGGGGTGAGAGCAAAATTTTAGTCAAAATAGTGCATCTTATAATTGTGAAATTACTGTACATCTATAGGAAGATCTGAACATACATTGCACAACTTGAATGTTTTTTGCACATACCCAAGGGACCAGAACTACAGTCTGGGTGAGCTGTCTGAAAAGTGCACCAAGAATGCGATACTTTGAGAGTACAAATGCAAGTCAGATAACAGAAGTAGGAAACATTATCCTATCTATCAATCCAGCCTTTCTTTAAGTTGCCTTTTTCAGAGGTTGACTAGGTAACTAAACTGCGTAATATCCACTACTTTCAATTGTGCATTACTTCCATGGCTATTAAAAGGATCTGTATGAGATTTTTAGAATGCCCTAGCAGAGATGGGGAATAGTGGTAATTTAGCTACAGACTCAGTTTACCAGCAAGTGTAGATATGGCTCATAAATTGCTGCTGTATTGGCAGCAAATTCAAGGAGCAGGAAGGGTGGTTTTAAGATTAGCTGGGAGTACAGCAGCATTCCTTGTGTCTTAAACTTACCTGTGAGTCATTCTTTATTTCAGAAAAGGATCTGAACCCAACACTAGGCTACAGAGGAAGGTGCCTACAGCTAGCCACTGGGAAATGTAATTATGGATCACTGAAAATTTTCCAGCTGCTCTAGTTATAAAGAATGGTTTCAGATAGCTACAGTAAAAAAAGAAAAGAAGTGCCGCTGTCAGACTAGAGATAAATTAAATGACATGGGTGTCTCTGCTCTGAAGGATTTTAACATGTAGCTTTTGTTTTCAAACATCTGTTTTTCAAAGGACTCTTTCTCAGTTCATACTTTATAAAAAATTCAAAACTCACTAATAAGGACAGGAGCAAAACTTTGTTGAGATACTCAGATGGCAAAGAAGTTATCATTTTTCTATTTGTTCCTATTAATTTATACACTTCGGTATAACATTAGGCAAATAGAAGAAAAACAGTTTCTCGCTGAATATCCCTCCAGCCTGCAGAAGCATATTAGAATTTTTTTTAAAACCCTGAGAAGACTGCCTCCATTAATAATACAACCATTCTTTGGACCATGATATACATGATTTTATGCCTAGACATATCTTCACACAAGCACATACTTCTCCTCTCCAGGGACAGTTTTCTCTTGTACTGCTGGTGGTGATTTGATTCAGGAGGCTCCTCATGGAGCTGTGCTCTCTGTGCCCTAGGGAGGCCTGGCAATCCTGACACTCTCAATGCAGCTTTTGATCTTCTCTGCCGGGATCCTCTCTGCACCACTGTTTTGCTTTATTCCTGGGCCTTTCCAAAGACAAATATGAACCATTTGGATTATAGGCATGTTTCTAGCTTGACACTTCCATGCAACTTTTGGCTGTTTCTTGGTAGTGTCTCCACATCTTAGTTTAAACAGTCAATCCTTACATCATTCAACCTCACTGCTCTGTTTAACTCCTCTTTTCCATATGAGAGCATGAGAACATCCCCACTTCTATAATCAGAAAAGTTCTGTCTTTGATTTTGCACCAATCTGGACATCACAACCCACAAGAAGTAGACAATAAAGAGCAAGCATCCAAGTGTTTCTAGGTTTACACACCACTTGGCAAGGGATTTTTCAAGAAGCACTTTTGCACCTGAGAACCTCAGTTAATTCTAAGTCTTGATCTCTCTGGAGGTCATCTAGCTCTTAATGTTTTTATAAACTGGATACTTGCAAAATTCTTACCAGGCCCCATTTGCTGTAACTTGGACATACATAATAAAATGGATCAGAGTATTTTAGTCTGAATGAACATGACAGATTAAGTATAACAACTTGTTAGAAACCTCTAATGAATTGCTAAAGGTATAGAATTATATCTTCTAATGTACTCCCATGGTGCTGGAGGAAGTTGCTTCTGTTCATTTCAGTGAATAAAAAAAAATTTTATTTTAATATTCATGACAGTCTATTTAATATTCATTGGAGATTTTAGGGACCTAGCAAAAATATGATGTAATCCTTTCTTTGCTATAGATAATGAATCTATTTGGATGGATGTGGAGAACAAGTTTTTGTACCTGAATTCAACTGGAAATTATGCTGTCCAGCCAAAATCTCACTTGAAGGAGAAATGTAAATCTAGCAAGTTTTGAAAAGGCAGAGAACTAACAGGATTTTCGGTTTCATCCCCAGGGAAGCAGGTCATATATACAGGAAAAAATTGCATAAGAGTTCTGACAGAACCTCTATTTACATTGTATGAGTACATTTTAAAAGCTTCAGGAGAAGATAATCAAGCAGCACCAAATTAGTTGTCTTATTTAAAAAGCATTGAATTTAACAAGAGAAAAGTAAAATAATAATTTAATGCTACTCAAACTGTTTCAGTTTTAGGTCATATGCTACACCAAAGCCTCTCCAAGTCTGACAATACAAAGTTGAAATAAGCATATTTTACTGCAAGTAATTTTGAAATGCTTCAGGCAATTCTTCACTAGTCATTAGCTTAAATACTTAAAGAAAATCTTATTAACAATATAATCTTTATTTTTATTCAAGAGAAAAATTTAAATTTGTATTTGGTTACCGTACAGTGAGTATAATTGCCCTTTTCTACTAAAATTTATCATTATAGCTATATTAAGGAGGAGCAACAAAATCCATTTACAATGTAATTTTCAAATGTACTTATTTTCTTTACTCTTCTTCTTTAGGCTTTTTGTTGCAAACAGAAAAGCATTTGTTGAGTACAAGTTTTAACCCTTTTCTCCTACCATCAAAATGGGGTGGCAGGAATCCTTCAGCTATGCCAAAAAATGAGCTGTTTTTCTACTTGGCTGCCCTAAATGATCTCTTTTCTGAGAAGTTACTTCCAGTTCACCAGACCTGCATTATACAGGTCAAAACTTCCCTTTTTAATGACATAAACAGTGTGACTGAGTGCAAACTCAGCAAGCCTGCAGATTACACCAAGTTGAATACACAACTGATATGCTGGAAGGGTGGAATGCATCCAGAGGGACCCTGACAGACTCGAGGAGTGAGTGCCTGAGAATCTCGTGCAGTTCAACAACGTGGTCAGGGCAGTCATCAGCATGAGCAGAGTCTGTGGAAGGAAGGGATGAGAGCAGCCCTGCAGGGGACTTGGGGATGAAACACTGAACATGAGCCAGCAATGTGCCCTGGCTGCCTAGAAAGTCAGTTGTATCCTGACTATGAAATGAAGCACCAACAGCAGTTTTGAAAGGTGGTTCTCCTGCCTCTATTCTGCCCTTGTGACACTTCCCCTGCAGTTCTGCGCTCACTTCTGCAGCCCAGTTCTGGATACAAGAAATACATGGACCTGTTAGAGCTGGTCCAGAGGAGGGTCATGAAAATGGATGCTGGAACACCTCTCCTGCAAAGACTGGCTGAGATACTCCATGGGGAGAGTTTATTGTGGCTCCTTATATATAAAATGGGGCTTATAAGAAAGATAGAGTGACAGTTTACTGAGGCCTGTAGAGACAGGATAAGGGACACTTATTTTAAACTCAGAGGACAGAGTTAGATTTGATATAATCAACAAATCTTTATTCTGAGGATGTGAGGCAATGGAACAGAGTGTCTTGAGAAGCTGTGGAAAATCCATCCCTGGAAGTGTTCAAGGCAAGGCTGGATGGGGCTTTGAGCAACCCCAGGTTGTTGAGGACTAGTGGAAGGTGTTTCTGCCCATAGCAACAAGCTTCGATTAGATTATGTATAAAGTTAATTTCAACTCAAAGCATTTTATGATTTTACAATTCATTCTAGGATTTTTAGTTCAGCTTTTAAAAATTTAAATAGTTACACATTTACATGCTTAATTTCTAATAGATCAAGACAGCAGTTGTTACTGTAACTAAACTTAAATTGCTGCTTCAGACTAAATTTATTCTAATTTTGTTCTGCACTGTATTACAACTTAACAAAGTAGGTGTAGGGAAATAGAGAAATTGAAACAAATGTGTGTTGTCAAGCCTGTTTTACACATAAATCTTCTATAACAAAATTCAAACTTATATTTCTGCCATTAGTTGTAACATAATATTACTGGGACTGAGCAATGTTTAAACTACTCCTATCATGTTACTCAGGTTTCCAACCTAGAAACATCTTGAAATTTCCTGAAAAAAATGTATATTTGTTCTTCTCATTCAGGGATATGCTAAAGTATTATGAGGAAAACGACCTTATCCCTTCACTTCAATAATATTTGTTACTTTCAGCTTTATGCTCAAACCAGTAATTAGTTCCCAGATCTGTTGATTTTATTGAAGTCAGCAGAGAGATGGAAGAGCAGTGACTATAATCAATAATGTATCTCTCTACAGGTTCTTCAACAGAATCAACATATAGATAAGCTCACTCCCATTAAATTAAATATAAACCACATTTCTACAATCTGGGAGCCCTAAAACAATATAGTTGCTTAGATCCAAAGATTCAAGGATAGTATTATCACTATAGCTGGGATTAAGAAATAAAAAAAATTAAAATAGTCCTTTACTTCGTCAGAATGCTTAGGCTGTGCATTTCTGAAATAAAGTTCTGTATTTAAGCTTTGTATATATTGTATAAAAATTTGCACTGAATAATAGTGTACTGTAGCAGCAGAATGAGAATTTTTCTACTAAGACACTAGTAAGAAGGATGCAGTCAGAGCAAATGCTACTCAATATATGTTTTCAAAATACCTGTCACCACTAATTGGCAATTCTGCTGCTTGCTCAGGAAAAACTGTATGAGCATCTCAGCCTGTTGATTAAGAAATCTTCTGGGTGTCTTGATTTAGATGGGTACTGGAATTGATGTGGAGGGGGATGGAATGAATGGTCTGCCACACAGCCTGACAAATTAAACTGGGTTCCGATTATCTTCAAAAATAAAAATGTACATACTATATCTAATACTTATTTAAGATACATGCTCTTATTTAGGTGTAGATCTCACTGCCTAGCACCTGTTTGCACTTCTAAGTACCAGACATGATAAAATTATCATAAAGTGACCATTAAAAACCACCAAATATCTGGAAAATTTAGAATATTTTACTTAAATTTATCAATCAGAACAGGTTTAAAAGTTTTTCCAACTGGTGTTCCTGAAAATTAAGTGTTTGGTTAGTTTTCATAGATTCATCTCTACAGATTTTTCAATTATCAGTATCTTCAGGCTCTGCAGAAGTGGCACAGATGAACACAAACTGTTATTGCTGAGTGTAGTGGCAAAAATACATTTGCTATGCTGCAGCATCTTTAAGCAGTACATGGAAGAGAAAGTAATGGAATAACTCACTTTAAAACAATGCTTCCTTCACAGGTCAGGGGAAGATGCATTTTGCCCATAAAGTGGTGGTAGCTCTTGCCATGCTTCTAGCATGTGAACAAGACCTGGCATGAAGCAATTGCAGACTTTGTACATTTGGGCTGCTGGAAAATTCATTCTTCTGAGAGGGGATAGGTTCTCAGGTCAGCAGAGACATTGGCTTCAAAGACTACATTTATCAACCTCAGGAAGTTCTAGAGAGGATTAGGAGGGAAGAGAGGTTACTTGTATTGCTTTATAGAGCAGCAACCTCTGGCATCAAGTCCTTTCAGACTTTTGGTCTAATGCTCCCTCATTTCTGAGCCTAATTATAAGACATGGTTCAATTTATTATGAAAAGTAACTTGAAAGATAACAGTCAAATTCTTGTCAAAATGTTTCTTAAAAAGTGTTTATGAATCAGAATGTTCCCTGTAGCATAGTCATTCTTTTATTTGTGAGATCTAGCTGCAGCCTGAAGAAAATCAAAGATTGGGATAAGTTCAGGTATTGGAAGAGGAAAGGAAAAGGACTGAAGGAAGAAGTGAAAAAAACAGTAGAATTACAGAATGATTGAGGTTGGAAAGGACCTCTTGAGGTCATCTGGACCAGCTTCCCTTCTCAAGTAGGAGTAACTTGAGCACATTGCTCAGTTCTGTGTTCAGTTGGGTTTTGAACATCTCCCAGTATTCCTACCACTTCTCTGGGAAGCTCATGCCTGTCTCTCACTATTCTCAAAGCATAACCATTGTCTTATGTTTAGATGCAATTTCCAGTATTTCAGTTTGTGCCCATTGACTCTTGCTCTGCCACTGCACACCACAAAGAGTCCGTCTGTCTCATCTTCATTCCCTCAAAAGCAGGTATTTGTACACACTTCCAAGACCCACCTCCAGGCCTCCTCTTTTCTAGGCTAAAGTGTGACAGCTCTCTTAGCCATTCCTCCTATTAAAAATGCTTCCATCTCTCGTCCGTGTGCGTCTTTGTCAGGCTCCCTCCAGAAAGTTCTTATCTTGCTTGTGTGAGAAAACCAGGCATCTCCAAAGATAAATCAGTAAATGGCTGAGGGAGAAAGATATTTTAAATTGACTGTAGGTTATACTGGTGAAATTTTGTACATAGACACCTTTAGAATATTGTATGACATGAACATAGAATGCAATTTTCCAGGATTTAATGTATATTTTACATAGAATTTATAGATGCTTTTGAAAGTGGGAATTTCAAGGTCACGACATCTTTTTTTTGTTCTGTAAAGTAAGGAAAAAAAAAAAAAAAAGGAAAGTTACCTAGTATTAAAGACTTAGCTCCCGTTGATTCCAAGAGCTTTTGCATATTATGTGAAAGTGTATGATACCTTTAGGCTTTTTCTCACAAGAGATAATGAATGACATGTTTCTCTCCTGAACAGATAAGGTTAAATGAAAATCCAGCACAGCCTTAAACCATGTGTTCTGGTTTATGGATGGAGATTCTACTAGCAAAGGGGTTTTTGCTGTTGTATTTTTGGGGATTTTTTTGTGTGTGTTTGTGGTCTAGGGAAAGAAACATCTTTCATCAGCAAAGGTTGTGATCAAAACCATAAAGTGAGAAAGTTCTATAAAATTGGTTTATTAGCTGCACAGCATGCTTCAGAAAAGCTGTCTGGTTTTGGAATAATAACTTTAAGAAATAGTGAGATAACATCGATGGAGTTGTTTTTTAAGGTCAGGACATTTCTCTATTTTTACCATCTACATAAGTATGTAAGTGATCTTTGTCCTGTGACCTTTGTTGCCTACTGATCAGACCACACTTACGGTTTCTGATTACTAGTGTATTCTGAGGAAGACTGAAATATAAACTGACAGTTCCAATGTATTAGAAGATCAAACAAACTTATCCAAACTGATTAATTTCTTAATGATCACTAATACAACTTCTTGGGTGAATAGATTAATTAGTAACCGGTGATCTGATTTCATTGAACCTTCAGAATGAACTCCACATGGACAGAAACTAAGATTGACTATTGAGTTACCTTTTTGAATACTCAGATTGTAGCTATTCAAACATTGACTATGCAGTGGCAAGACTTTCATATCTGCACAGGACCTGGCTTGGATGGAGTCAATCCATGTAGGGATGAGTTTTGTATTTGTGACTGAAATAATGCTGATAACAAATCAATGTTTTCAATATTAGCATACTAGTAGGAGAGAGAATTACTTGGCTCGAGTAAGAATCATTAAGAAAGTATTATTCATAAGAACACTTATGAGGGAATGAAGACTGTAGTGTAGACACCAAGCTTCGGATCTCTTAAGGTCTGCTGATGTGTTTATTCTCTCAAGCATAGAACTGCAGTGGGATCTAAGCCTGTACTTTGTTTCCATAACTCCTTTCTTCAAAGAAGTGGAAAATAGGTGGGCATATTTTCCAAATCTCAGAAAAGTGGCAGAAAGTTTCTAGGTATTTAGGGTATATACATTCATATACATATAAAGAGTTGGACATAAATATGCACATATGTTTATATTTAACAAATATTATACTATATAATAATAGATATTTGTGTAAATATAAATATGTCTATGAGATAAAATATATGCAAAATGAATGTATAACTTTGACAGTATAACTGCCAGTTTAAACAGCTTTTCCCATTTAGCAGAGTAAATGAATAGAAAGTATGCCATATTTGACCAATAATGTTTTCTAATTCTGTTCTAAGGCATTTCTCAAAGTGACATATTTCAATAAAGATCTTTTTTTCTGGTGTGTGTAAGCTCCACTAAAAAAAAAAAAGAAAAAAAATTCTATAACCTTTTCCTTTTATCTGTTCCTAATCAGTGAATAATGTGATGAGAAAAGTAAAAATTTGGAATACTGTCTCCTAAGCCATTTATTTCTTTCCTGATTTTTCTTTTTGTCTGCTTTATAACACTGTGTCTTCAATATGGGAACATCTATTAAAGGTTGTATTTTTAGCACTAGAAGCAGAGGAAAAATGTTGAAGCTACTTCCAGCATAGCAGCCAGTAAGTGTAGAACACAGTATTGTCTAAAATCTGAAAATTTACAGTTATTTGAAACTCGGAGCAAAATTCTGTCATGCTGAGCCCTGTTTGCTAGATCTACTCTTAGCCCATATATTTTAACCAAGTCAACTTTGGACACTCTTTTGCCTCCAGACATTTTCTTTGCCATTTGAATTACACAAAGATTGGTGATTTTTTCCTTCACTAAAATTGCTGAATAAGTAGCTGTTTCAGAGACACTAAGTAAGGATTACTACAGATGTATGGGAGGTTATAGACAGCTTTAAATTTTTAATAGCAAAATATAATTTTTTAGAGTTTGAAGGCCAAAATTGCTTTGAGAATATTCTGTATTGCTTGAAGTCCATTGGAAAATGCTGAGTCTCAGTTGTTTTCAGCAACTTTCTTAGAAGGCTGTTTGTTTCCCTTTGGAAATAAAAACTTGGGCCATCGATTGAAAATCTAAAGGGAAAAATAGCAGGACTATTTCATGTCAGTGGCTGATAATGGTAATAACTTCAGGAGTATTTTCTAGCCTGTTCCATTTAATGTGGTCTGAAAATGCCATCTTAGAAATCCTCCAACTTTTCAAAACTTAATAATACATTTTCAGCGCACTTTTTCCATTCTATATCCGGTTTTAATGACAAGTTTAATAGTGAACTATCATGATATAAAACAAAAGAGAAGTTAATTTCAAGTGGAAAGGTTCCATCAAATAATAGAATTAAAAAAAAAAGCTTATTTCTTTCTGTGAAACAATGTAGGTTTTAGGGTTGCCAAATGTAGGCAAAAGTTTTGATTTTCTTTCCTTTTTTTCCGTTTTATTATAATTAGATTCCAAATACCATTGTATTTGGCATTGAAATACCAAGGTTCATACTGAAAAATATGTGGTTACATTTAGTATTTCTTGAATACTCTGACTTCAGGTTAAAATTATGTGATTTTAAGATTACTTCAGATTGAGTTAAAAGAAAGTTACAGTAATTTCACTGTTATAAGCCGCATCATTTTGACTAAAATTTTGGTCCGAACCCAGAAGTCTGGCTTATAATAAGGTGCAGCTTATATATGGACAAAGAATGAAAAGTTGCTGTTTTAGTTTGAAGGACAGGTGTCTGCTGAGAAAGGCAGGAGCTTCTCTTTGAAATGGAGAATGTAAACCTCCCTCCCAATTATTATAATTTTGAAATCAAGGGGCTATCAGGCAAAAATATGGGAATTAGAAATAACAGTTCTTTTCTAGGGAAATTAAAATAGAAATACAGTACTAAAAAGAAACAAACTCCAAACCTTGACAAAGTCAGAGTACAACCTGACACCCCATCAGGCAGGGTGTTGATAGCAGTCCCATTAAATAGTGGCTGCAGTCCCCTTGCAGTGACAGATGTGGTTCAGTTGAAGCAGTGCTTCTGTAGAAGGTGCAGTTTCCCTCTAAAGGTCCAGTGGTGATGTGGAGAAATCCAGTTTTCCTCAGGAATCCATTGGAGAAAGGAGCTCCCTTAGTGTCCCAAAACCTCTGTTTTTATCTTGGTAAGAAATGTTGGGCTCTTCTCCCTGGCTGGAGCAACTTCCAATGGGATGAAGTAATTTTATCAGTCACACAGTGGAACTCAATGGGCCATTAGCAGAAAATTACTCTTGGAGGAAGAATGGGTTGTGAAAAGATAAAGAACAATGCCCTGCCTGGTTTCAATGGATGGCCCATTAGCAGAATGTCTCCCATGGAGGTAAGGATCACCGCCCCCACCCTCAACAGATGATGATAGAACAGTTACCTTTTGTCACACTCTCTGTTGTAACTCAAGACAGATGCCGACACCTGGACATGTGGCTTATAATCAGGTGCAGCTTATATATGGTGAAAGAAGGAAAAGTTGCTGACACCTGGAAGTGCAGCTTATAATCAGGTGTGGCTTATAATCATGCAATTACTGTGCTTTCCACTTTGTAAAGTTCAGTTTAATAGAAGTTTGCTTTTCCTCACACAATCAATGTTCTTTTCTTTCCAGGCTATGAGGTAAAATTTCATTGGCCTCCTAGTACAAGGTGAAAAAGTGACCACAGTTGATTTCTATGATGCCTAGGAAAAATCAGGAGCCTTTCTTACGTCCTCAGTTCTCAATTTTCAAAGCTGAATGATTACAGCCAAGTTTGTCAATCTTAAACCAAACCCCAATTCCTCTACTTGATATTTCTCACAGGCATTTTTCTAATTTCTTCTAGTTTTATGGCACCCTTTCTGCAATGTCAACCTGAACTGGTAACAGCATTGCATGAGCTGATGCAAAAAGAGAATGAAGTTTCCTTTTGTCCTTATCTCTTCCCTCTTAATTACTGTGTTTTTCTGGATGTGTTGGGACTTCTGAGCAGAAAAATGAAGAACAGATCATGTAACTTCAAGTCTGTTTGAGTACCTGTGGTCAGCTCACCCTTCCTCTGTGTAACATGTAATAATTTTGCGGCTGTTTTGCTGCCTGGCTACTGAATAAAATTGGCCTATCCCAATAGCTGAGCAAGTACTCACTTGTCTTTATCAGTATTTGCAAAAATTCTTTAGACTTTAGATTTCAATTTTCATGACCTAGGTGAGGGATTCATATTCTTTGATAGAACTATCTTAGCTCTTACCTTATTGTAAGTCTATAATATTACTATAAGTCATTATAGATTTATAAGTCTACTTATTATCTACTATATATTTAGTGCATCCAATTTAATATCTTCTTGCTCCATTTTTTATCCTTTTTTATGAGTTGAGGAAAAATCCATGCATAACATTTTTGGTAGATCCTTATTTAAATGTTCATATGAAACATATTTAGAATAGCTAAATCAAGGCTGCAAGGAAAAATTCATCAGACAAAAAAAGAATAAAAGATACTAAGTTTTGAATGTCATAAAAATGCAAAACTGTGAAACTAAAAGCTTCTAAGGGATAGAAATGTTCTTGGAAGAAAAGCAACACTTGTTTTGGTTCAATGAGCTTTTATTTTTTCTGTTTAAAATGCATGTTTCCTTTTCGGACATCTGTAATGCAGTCCAAGGAAAAGAAGAGCTTAAGATACAAAATTGTTAACAATGATGTTGAAATCCCAACTTGGCAAAATACACTTACAGCAGAATAGAACTCCACAGTTCAAATCCTGCATCTGTTTATTTAGAGAGTGTGTGCTTAAATCACAGTATAGGTACTGGGCACCTTTTTCAAAGAAATCTTCAGACTGGCATGAAAATTTCTAGAATGGATTATTTGTGTTGTATCAAAACCTTACTTTTAGACAATGAATGTTTATGACTGAGAGCCTTAAGCTATTTGAGAACATACTACAAATTTTATTTTAAATATTGATATCTTAATTCAAATAACTAAATCTAGGTATAGAGAGATATAACAGAAACCATACTATTTGTGAAATATTCCATGCACCTGATAAAACCTTGTATTTGTTGTGGTCTGTAATTCTGGTCTGTTTGGGTTTTTTTGGTTTGGTTTTTTTTTAAAGTTCTCAATACTTTCAGGTTTCAAACATTACAGTGTACACTCTCATTGTCCTTGAAATTCAGTCTGGAATCCAATGTACTGGAATTGTTTTATTTCCCACCTAGAAAAAAAAAAACAAAAAACAGATTGTACTTTCCTGTTTGGGCTTTTTTTGAGTAGTATATCCAGTGTTTTCCAGTGTTTTTGACAACATTTTCATTGCAGTCACAATTTTCCTCAACACAGAACATCAAAAAGTCCTCTGTGGATACCCAAAGCACCTCTGTGGATACGCAAAGCTAGAGAAATAAGTCTGAACAAGATTATTCAGTATTTGTCTCAACAGTATTTTGTCCCATTGCCGTTATTATAATTTCCACAATTACAACCCAAGCATCAAAAAGAAGCATTTATCTGCTTCAATCTAGAAAAGGAAAATGAAGTGGTGATTTCAGCACCATTGTTGCAGCCACTGTTAAATATGCATAACTTTATAACCTAGCAGGTAAGCAGTTTACACTAAGGACATACAAATGCTTACATAGTGCACCTAATGAACATTTGTATTCTAAAACTACATTTTAAAAGCAAAGGCAATTTCCATAGAGAACAATCTCAATTATTATTCTAAAAGAGGCCCAAAAGGTAACAGTTTACAGTAAGAATCTCGAATCTTCCTCCTACTTTTAAACATACAATTTTAATGAAGCAAAATATTTCTGAGAATAATTTGCTTTATGAATATAGGATGCTTTATAGGATGAAATTATATACAGAGGGAACAGAGGAATATATAAAGGAAGGGATCAAGGTGCTTTGGACAGTAAAACATTTGGGAAAACAGAGGGATAAGGAGACAAAAAGGGATAATCATGTAAAAATCACTAATTTTAGAAAAGTAGCCCTAACTCAAATAAGTATTGTTTATAGACTAAAAGACTGCATCTGTTATCTGTGTTTGTAGGGCAAATAAAGAAGGCAAAAAATTTAAAAATCTAGAAAACATGAATAAAACCTTAATTATCTGCCTCATTTTTTAAATTGGTAAGACAGCAATATTTCCTTATTAAAAAAGCATTTTACTCTTTTAAGCTATATCTTTTCTCGCCAATTATTGGATTTTCAGTCCTATTGTAAACTATTTTTGACCTGAAAAATTATAGATGACACAGAGGGAGTTCCATAAATTCCATAGATTATGACATCAATTTGAAAACTCTCTTTTCCCATTTTAATTTTGCATTTCACAATGTAAAAGGAGAGTGTATTCTTAGCACATTATATGTCTTGCTCTTATCATTGTGTTTCTTTTTTTTTTTTTTAATTAAATGGTATTTCATCCCAATAAGGTTTGTTTTACTTGCATGAAAAAGAATTCTTTGGAGGATTATCACGTAGAAGTCTGACGAGCAATTTTAAAAACAAAATAATATCTTTCTTTTTGTGAACAAAAGCTTGGAGATACACTTTCCCAGTTACGCAGATAACTTTCACAGACTTTAAATTATTTAATATATATTATTTAATTATTACTAATGGAAATTATGAATGGCACTCCCACCAGTCACCTTTTATACTCCATCATGTCTTCCAGACCACAAGCACTCAGCTTTTTTTGAGACCTTGAAAATATAAACAAAATAGGTAATTTGTCAATAAATGTCTGGAGTCTGATTTAGTATCAGCTTTCTCAGACTTACTTATACAGACAGAGATTTTATTTTTCAAATGCAAACTGTTAGAGCTGAATGTTCTTGATTCCAATAGCCACTGTATTCGGGTGATTTTACCTTTATTTTTAAGGTGTTATAAGACTCATGTCTTGCATCACTACTATACATAATTTTCTGTGGTACCATCACTTCAGAATTGCAGATTTTCTCTGAATAAATTGTCAGATTTTTATCTCAGGATACATGAAAGGTATTTTTAAAATAAAAAACTAAAGCAAAAGCTGTCAGTTCCTGAAGGTAGCTCCCTGAATAGACAAATTAGTTTTTAAGTTTACAGTTTGAAATAAAAAGTTCTCATTAAATAATCTGTCACTGACTTGACAACTTAATGGAAAACAGACTAACAAAGAAGCACATATTTGAGCTACTAGAAAATAAAATAGTTGCATTTCTGTCTCTTTAAACAACAAAAGTCTCTTTAATGCAATCAAGTACTGCATCGTGCTTTGTGTTTCCCAAATGAATATGTCTATTTGGCCTTTGACTTTAATCGATCAAGGTAACACTCTTCAGAGAGACTTGAAGTGCAGCTTTTTGTTGGCTTTTCGTTGGCTTTTCATTAGCAGAGTATCCGAGACACATGGGACATGATAATAATTCATTTTTGGGTTTTTTTTACCTTAAAATTGTCCTTTTTTTGTTCAACACTGTCACTTGTACATGAATTGCTAAAGCTGATCTGAATTAATCAAATATTAGAATTATTTTACACCTGCTCAGCCAACTAAAGAATCCCAGAGCAAGTACTTTGTCTTAAAGCAGAGGAAAGAGGAATATATTTTATTTCCTTCTTCTCTTCTTCAATTGAGCAATTTCTGCTCAATTCTCACAACAAATTTTGGGTCTTTGCATTACTGAAATAACTGGGACTACTTAAAACTGTGCAGCAGTCAGTAGAGTCTGCCAGTATGATCATAATACAGCGACAAGTCATGGCACCTCTTGCCACATCTCAACATATAGTCAGTGTTACTGAAAATCTGGATGGGATTCTCAGTGGTCTTGATAATTTTTTAAGGTGTTTTCATCCATCTTTATTCTAAAATATTTGGAAAAATAGTGGGAAGACTCTGTGGTCAATCTTTTGGCTTCCAGTTCAGGAGTATTGACCAACCCTGTTTTATGTTATGGTATTTTAAACAGGAATGGAACTTGATGTAAAGAGACATCTCAGTGCTTCTAAATGAATGATGGTGTAGGGATGTGGCTGGTTTGGGTTTTCTTTCTTTTTTCTTGCAGAAGGTTTATGTAAACCATGAGCAGGAATAGAAATTAAAACAGTGGTGGTTAACCTTGATGGTAGCAGTAAACTCAGAGTTACTATCCTCCTCCAAAATCATTGTATATTTAGTTCAAAAAGAGGAGACTTCTAGATTTTTCATGTGTCATTGTTTTTTGATAATATTATAACTAGATATATCAGTCTTTTATATTGTTAACTGAAATTTGTTGCAACAAGAAATTGATGCCTCAGAAGACTTGAAATTCATCCAGTGAGCTAAAATACATTTAACACATTTAAAAAAATTTTATTAGTCAATTAGAACATCATAGGAAGTTAAATAATTCCAAATCACATATTCTTACTGAATCCATTTTGGTTTAAGAGGCCTAAGTTTCCTGGAAGGACGTATATGTTAATTCGGTCTGGTCTCTTTTTTTCTGTTCATGTAATGAATTGACTTGATTCATATAATCAAAACTCTGCCATATATTAATATATGCTATATAGTGTCACACTGCATTTTGAAGGGGAATTAGAAATATTTAATCATCTATAGGTGATGAGCTTCTTTTAAACATTTGTGTATTTAAAATAGTAAAAAATCTTAAGATTCTGTAATACCTCTGTCTTTCATAATATAAAATTTCAGCTCTGACATATGAACTTGTGAATAGCCTTGACTTCATATGCAAACTCTTGTTTAGAGTAGTAGTCTTGCAGGTAGTAATTACATATTTCCAGGTCTACATTATGAATTTTAAAAACCCCTCTTCTGATAATTACCAGTTAAATTATACAGATTATCTCCATAAATAAATACATAGCTTTTTTTTAAACAAAATCAGCTCCAGGGCCAAGTGAAGTATTAATTTTCCTATACTGAGAGAAATAGACTGTTCTTTTGTGTCATTTATACTGGATCGTGAAGTTTAAAAAGCCCTGAATCGGGCAAAGTAAACAAATCTGAAAAGAAATCCACTTCTGCAACATTTCTAAATACTGTGCTAAACCACTTAGCACAGACCAAGCCAATGGAGATCATAATGAGCTGCACACTGTAATGAATGGCTTTTCTATTTCAGGCACTTTCCTTATTGAGTGGTTTTACTCAGGAGGCAAATCCATTAGGAACTGAAATAAAAATATTTTCTCCTGATACTCTCATGGTGTCTCTAAGGAGACAGTGAACAGTAGTTTTGTCTTCTTCATACATTTTGATAAACCAATAGAGACCAAGAGAGAAAAGAAAATGTATTTAGACAACATGCATAAACACAAATTTTTATGCCTTTTGATCATGTCATACTATATCAAAAAACAGAAAGTCTTTTACTTTTAAATCAAATACTAAAAATGTAGCATAGATAATTAACTGAAGAGAGAGGTCAGAGAAGCAAAATGTCTCTGCTGCATAGTTTTAGACTTTCACCTGGAAGGACTGAATGATAATAATTAATAGGAAAAGTTAGATTTTTACTCATATGATAGAGATGAATGGAAAAATTTTTAAGTACAGTGTTAATTTAATGATAAACTAAACACTGTTTCTCATAGCAACATGTGATTAGTGATTTTCTCTAAACATTTGTGAATGTTTAGAGAAAAAAAATTAAATCAAAGGACCATAAACTTTTTATTGAAGGGCAGGAGGCTTTGTTCAGTAGATAAATAAATATGGAAATGTAAATCTTGATGGTCGATCTCAAATATTTTTCTTGTACAGTAATTTCACGACTATAAGGCGCACCAGATTATAAGGTGCACCTCTGGGAGTCAGCAAATTTTGCAACTTTGTACATTATATAAGGCGCACTGGACAATAAGGTGCACTTCTGGGTTCGGGCCAAAATTTTATTCAAAAGGGTGCGCCTTATAGTCATGAAATTACTGGAAGTTTATTTCTGTTACTATCCTATCTCCTGATAAGCATAAATGTCATGAACTAAGTGCTCATATTCCTTTTAAGTGCAACAAACTTTCATTCATAGATTTTATCTATAGAAGATATAAACATGGTAGAAGTTCTCTGTTTAATTCCAGCCTGTAATTTTATTCAATATGTTTACTGGCAATTGCTACATTTTCAATACTTGAACTTCCCATAGATGTTTCCACAATTTCTTCTCATAAAGAAATTTTCTCAGCTTTTTCTCATTAATTTCTTAGCCTTTTACTCCTTAAGCATTAGACTGTTGGATTTTACAAGGTGGAACAATCTCTTTCTATGGTATCAAGTGCATTTTTTCCCAAAAAACTTCAGGCAATTTTTTAGCTTCCTCTAATAGTGATATGGGAAAAAATACTGTGGGAAGAAAGATTTCTGTACACTGTTGAGTACCCAAAGCAAAAAGAAACAGCAGACTGTTCAATAACATGGTGCAGTACTTGATTGGACTCAATAAGTTCAAATTGAACACAGTTAGTCCAATTTAATACCAGGTATTCACTGGCTGTCAGAAAGGAAAGATCAACCTGGAAAAACAATCAGCTAAAAAAAAAAGGAACAAACACAGGTACCAATCACCTGATTAATATCTTGAAACTTCTCCTTTAATTCACGTTAAATATCTGACTTTTATGTTACACAGCCTTCAGGTGGGGAAACGAAAACTGTGTTCACACTTTAGACAAAATAAACTGAAAACCTGAAAATGTTATCAGGAGATCAGAGCTCTTTAACAAAGGTTCATCTCAGAAGCTGATCAAATAACTTTAGGAGAACAGAGGTTACCTTGCCATTCCACTTTCAAATATATTAACATCACCAACAATTGTCAAGATGCAGCACTTGTCTGTTTTGCCCTCATTGTCAGGCTAGAGTGGTAACAGACCTCTTGATTAAGTGCTTTTTCAGCTTATAAATTCACAGTAGAAAAATGATTGAAATTAAACCCACTAGTGTAAAACACATGATGTGCACAAACTTCGTACATTGAGATATGTAGGGAACAGAATAGGAAATTGCCTGAATTAAGTGAAAAAAAAATCTGTTTGATTTTCTTTGTAATGAAACGCAATGGAGTGTTAGCTAAGACTGTGCCATGAAACTGAGACTTCATGCATGTGTCTTCATGTATAGACATATTCATAAATATATATTGCTTGTTCAGACTAAAAGACTTGCTAAGATTTGGTTCTTTGAGAAAGTACAGTAGTTTCACGAATATAAGCCGCACCATTTTAACTAAAATTTTGCTCCCACACCGGAAATGCGGCTTACATTCACGGGTGGCTAATATGTGAATAATTTTCTGACATTTCCAACCCCTGAAGTGGAAACTGAGGTGCCGAGTCGAGCAACCTGCCAGTAAAAGCAGGCATTTCGCGATTGTTACAAATTGTTACTCTGTTGTGCCACGGGTGGAGCTGGCTCCCTGAAGGCAGCACGGGGGGCGGGGGAGGTTCCTCCTTCCCTCCTCTGCCACAGCCCGAGGGAGAGACAAGGGGGCCCCATGCTGCCATCCCCTCGGCCCGTGGGGTAAGCGGGGGACT